>DWJZ01000259.1:0-36849 GCA_018249125.1 Asbolis capucinus
TCGGATCAGTACTTTTTGAGTTTATTAATTACAAACATACAATAATACAAATGTTTTCTCTTTTTTATTAGTATGGATTAATATCGACGGCTACACTTGAAAGTAAAGTTACCATGCTCTTTAGAATATCTGTATGTTTTTGTGAGGCTTGTGCGTTTCAGACACATCTGATCCGACTTTAATGATATCCAGCGATATTCTGAGATTGTTCTCAGCTTGGTTTAACATTCAAACATTTTTTTATACTTTATCAAAATTGCATTTAAATTTAATTAATATGTATAAAACAGCGTCTGTAGTCCTTAGATACAATGAGGGAAGTTCTCTACATGAATATTACAAACCGTGTTGTCACATTTGCTATCACATAATATTGTCTTCTTTTATCGCGTTACAATAATTTAAATATGTCGTAGCAAGAAACCACGTGTTCCATGAGCACATCCTGTTTGTGATCGTAGTGTGAGGTAATCTGCGTTAGTGTGCGTTATCCATTTAACTTAATTTGAGGGTATTCAGGATATTTTGTCAGAGCGATGTTTGCTCACAAACGTCGCAGTGGGTAAGGAGCGGCTCGTCTCGAGAGGCCCTTGTGTGACGAGGGCCCTCCGTGAGGTGACAGCCACTGTCTAATCTCCGCACTCTTGCTGCCCCATCGACGTATCTGCTCTTGTTTTCATTGACATTTCATTATCAAAACCTCTTGCTGAAGTAATATTAGTGCTTTGTTATTTTGTATGATGATTTTGATCTCATTTTAGAGACTATTAAACTGATTTGGGTGCGGTTTTCAGTGTTGTATTGTAGTAATGATGGGGTTATATTCATATAATTTATGTTCGTTTATTATAAATAATGTTCATTTTCCTGTTAAAGTCCCCGTCCCCGCGAACTGGCAGTTACTAGTCTTGATATGTTAACGCTACTATTACAATATATGTAGGTCCTACTGACATCTATTCCTCCAAAACTCTGAGCCGGAGCAATGGTGGCGTATGCTGACCTATATCAATTTTTATAATTACTAATGTTTTGTGACGTCGTTACATCACTGATATATGGTAAATCTGCTACTACTTTGTATATAAAATTCTTCAAGCTATACCGCACATGCCTCGTGTAACATTACAAACAGAATAAGGTAACGAGATTTTCTTACGACGCAATACATAACTTTTTATTTTATATAACAAAATTTCATATCATCAAAATTGAGTAATTATTTGTAACACGTACGGCAACGTGACATTGTTCATTCGTTTGGAAATACGACAAATATTTTGTGCGTAACATTTTGGCATATTAAAGGAATGAGCCAGCACGTCGGGGTACAATGGACGTGTTTACAGGAAATCAGAGCGAACGGCTGTAGCCGCTCGCCACATTCGCAAACAAACGCCTTCATGCTCGATAAATTTGTCTTTGCGCCACAAGTGTGTCATTTCACAATCTTCGTCAATTTACACGGTACGTTTCTTTTTTATTGGATAATTTTTTCATTGATTTACTCGAAGCAGACTGACATGATTTTTTTTCATACCTAAACCACGATTCGGAATGAGTCCTTACCGTACAAACTTGACCAACTCGTCACCCTGTTATAAGGTACGCTGAAGATACTAAGTACTTTTTATTTGCATAAATGACATAGGTATATATAACCGTAGTTCAAGTTGAAATATCCTGATTTTGATAAGACACGAGCACAATTTCAGAGCAGCGTATTGAAATTTCAATATGCGTTTCAGAAGTAATCCCAAAGTTATCCATCTTTTTGTAGCCTGGAAGTAGCTTCGACAAAGCCAGTTAGCCTGCGTGTATCTGTATTCAGACTGCGCCAGCGTTATGAATACCTATGGCGTGTTGCTGGCATTATCTGCGTATTCGGTAATGTATTCAAATATGTATCATGCCCCATCCGCACCGTGTTGTCGTTGCTATTTTATTTCATACGCGTGACGCCGCATCACGTTTATTTTTTCACGATGCTGGGCCTGGTATTGTCCCTACAGTAATTTTTTTACACGTCTTGAATAAGTCGTATCGGTGTTTGATGGTGCAGATCGGATATTGTCATATATTTTGTTCACCGTCAATATTTCCGTATGGAACAGGTGAACTGTCGTTTGTTTCTTCTGGGATTTGTATTCAGTGGAGGTTTAGGTTAGTCCTTGAATCTTTTGTCACATTAATTTCTTTATTAGATACAGATTTATCTAATTAAATAAAAAAGTAATTATTAATTTTTTTTAACTGACCTAATGCGTTATATTAATCCTTGAAATAATCACTATAATTGTAGTTATACATTTTAAATCCATGCTGGATTTATATTACATTAAACTTGGAACCATGTGGTAAAATTGCATTCAGTGAAAAAGAATTCCAGCATATATCAACTTCAGCGAGGAACGATATATCGTGATATATCGACATAAGAAAGTAAAAGGAACGTGACGTGAAGTTGACGTTGACCGTCAGTAGCGTCTGTCAAGTCTGTATTGAGTGAGTCCCTCGTCGAGACCTCAACTCCGTCATCCGTCGTGACCATTGTTCATGCAACTTGAACAAGAAATATCACAATAAATTACGACACATTAATATCTATGACAGTTGGAAATGCGAAAGTGACAGTGTTAAATCTTAAATTAGCACATTTATCTAATTCAAGTATCATATTATAATTAATCATATATGTGCATAATTATAATAAGATAGGAGTGATGAATGCAGCTCCACACCCCCTGAGATATTGCGCTGGCGCACGTACTGGCAGAAAGATTGCAGCACACAGGAGACACCCCTGTCCGCGCTCTCGACGTTCCGACGGATATTGATTACTTGCCTGTAAGGAATACAAATGTATCAGGAAACTATGTTCCAGCGCTGTTCCGGACGCCATCCTTTGTGCTGACACCACACATTAAACTTCATAGATGGCCTTATGCTTGGTATCTCTCCTAGAATATATCAGTCGAGATATTGCTTCGAGACGCAGGCAGCGTGCCTCGCTTGTTTATTAGATTAGTTGTACACTAAATATTTTATATTGAGGTTCGTGAAATTGAAGACACAATTTCTATGTTCGGGATGCTAGCAAACGTCCAGTTAACATCGCGGGAGCTGTGAGAGCCCGCGGCGGCTAACTAGCAGGTGCACGTCGGCAAAGAAAAATGAAATAACACAAAAAGGAGAAGTCGTGGCGGGCGAGGGGGTGGCTACGGCTGGGGTGGTTCTTTCGTAGAAAAGCCAGTTTCCTTTAGTGGAAACAGATAACGATCCGCTGCCGACGACAGAATACGTAACTGCACTCACTAACCATAGATCTACATACTAGCGGTACAGTCGCCTATCAAAGGTATCTACACAAGAGATTTGCTCCTGGAAACTGTTTCTTCGTAGCCGGGTCATCTATTTATGAACCTACTATTCTGGAGAAGAAATTCATTTTAATCAATCAACGAATTTCATCGTTTACTTTATCGTTGGAACGTTGGAGCTATAAAAAGCTTGCACATCTTTATATTTGCGGAGTACACTGGCTGAAGACAATTCGTGCGAGCCTAGCGCTGCGTCCTGACTGCTCCCGCTCGTGCGGCGTCCCACACACAATCCTTGTGTTATTACTGAGCGCGAGGAACGGCGTCCCGGTCGTGTCGGCACCCCCACGCCCGCAAAATAAATTCATTAAACGATTGCTCACCGTCATATTGGCAGAAGATTCACAGAAGACAATGCATTTTCGTTGTCTTTATTGTAGTTCTAATATATTATCTTTGGGTATTGTTTATTTCATCAATATTATTTTTTATAATTGCTGATGTAGCTTATAAAAATAATATATAACTAACTGATAAAATAATTTTAATCTCCCTAAATTACGTTAAATTAAACTTATTATTGGATTACTCTCGTTTGTTTTTCCTTTTATATTTCAAGTTTAGATAGGTACCCTACCATATTTATTCACATTGTAACAGTTTGCTCTAAGACATTTTAAATATATTCAAATTTAGTAATAGACAGTTTGTTTTAATCGTTTATTTTGACAAATTCAACGAAATCCCCCGACAATATAACATAAATGGTTACAGTCAATGTTTACACAAATATGGTTTTAATGAAAACAAAAGTATTTGCCGAGTATAGCATCGTCTCTTTTAATAATAACTTAACACAGACGTCGACACGATCAAAGTTGTAGCAGATCTAATGGTTTTACGGAAAAGTTATTTTAAGGAACAGATCTTGAACTTCCTAGTTGTAACAAGATTTAGTTTGGTATAAACTTATTTAGATCCCAATACGAAACGTGTTCTGATTTTGATTTCAAATTAAGAATAAATACGGAACTACAGTAAAAAATAAAGGTACATAATTTTCTTCGATTGTTTTTATTTTGCCTTTCATGTGAATTGACACCTATGAAATTCATTTCAAAAAAATACGTTCCTAAGTGTATTCCAAATAACTACAAAATAATCTATTAAAGTTTGGATACATTAATAAATAAAAAAACAACCAACACCGACGACTTTGCATGCCCTCTGTAGAACGAAAGCGGTCATTAGTTTTTTGCTACCCGCGGTCATCAACCTACCGACGCCGGCTATTGCTTAACTCCGCCGATCAGTCAGCATCAACACAATACCCCGCGCTACGAGCTGTTCAATTAGTATTGTATTAAATGTTTAGATGTCCAGTAGTTTCGTGCGCCGCGGTCGACGCCCAGTCTCCGGTCGTGACCTGCATTCATACAATATTGATATCGAACAGGACTTGCATACATATCAACATAGCGTATCTACGATATTGGTGTTCCGGGGTTTGCTCATACCGACGTAACGATTTCATTTGATGGTTTCATTTTGTCTATTTTAGTATCTTAAATGGCTTGACTTCAATAATGAAAATGAAAATTGTTAATTCGTCGTAGCAGACAAAAGCTCACTTAACGAACGTCAAAATTTTACAATACGTCCCTACGTAAGTTATAAATTTATTAGCAAAGTAACAGAATATTTAAAGAAATTGTTTGACGAAGCCTAAAGTCTCGATAGACAATAACTACCTGTCATCGATACAATAATGACTGAGCACAGCTGTCTGGTGATAACGAAGGAGGCTAGGATGATCTAGCCACCAGTAGGTGGAGTATGAACTCCAGCACTCTGCTTCAGTACGAGTTAGTGGACATTTTTACAAGCTTTTATTTACGATTAACTTGCATTGTATGTTAGTATATTAATTTGTTATGGGTCAAAGCTTGCAACCTTTATTAGACCCACTTCCTCTTACTCTACGGGGCGAAAACTCTGCATAAAGTTTTCATCCTGATGATAATGGAACTCCTTAACGGTTACAAGGGAACTCCTTAACGGTTAATAATACAGTTATGAAATTTAGTGTTTCTTTGTAACATCATCTCAACCCATCACGGCCCACTATTGAGCACGGGTCTCTTCTCCGAATGAGAAAGATAAGGCCATAGTCTACCCCGCTGGCCGAGTGTGGACTGGCAGACTTCACACACCTTTTGAGTGTTTTGCAAACTCCGACATGCAGGTTTCCTCACGATGTTTTTCTTCACCGTTATAGCGAGTGTCATTTAGATGATCAAAAAGCAGATAACTCAAAAAAGTCAGAAGAGCGCCGTGCCCTGGGATTCGAACCCCTTGTCACCGCTTGTTTTTTGTATTACGGATCTATAATTAAGCTTGTGTTTTTAAACATTTTTAATAAATCTTGTTTGCCTTACATTAGAGTATTAGGTACCTATTTATTTGAAGTATCTTAACTAATAATCCAGGGTCCCGTTTCATTTCTTTTTCATGTGATTACTACCAAGCAAATTTTCCATGAGTAAGCTGCACACGAACGTGATTGTCCTACAAATTGCATAGTGCTATAATGTTTCCTGAGGTCCCGACGACACTATTTCCTGCTATTCCTGTTACCACACTGAGAATTGCTGTAAGAGAAAGAGCGCCCAGCTCTTCCTCATCTGAATCACAATCATCAGTAACCATATGTAAAAATGTACCGAAGACCCCTGACTAGCAAAACATGAAAATACGTAAACTTCCGTATTACTTTTATGTAGACTTAGTGTGTTTTGTAAGACAATATGTGAGTAAGTAAGGTAACCTGTAGGCTTGTCTTGTAAATAGAAAGCCTTAATTAGTAAAATATATGTTTTGTAAGATTACTAAGTATATTTGTCGTATAATTGTTAGAGTCAAAGGCATCCAATGTTTGAAAGTTAAATCTCTGGTGTAAATGATTATAAACAGAAGTGTTGATGATTACATAGACTAATAGTAGAACAGAGTATTCTATATTTTTTATGTCCTAAGCACTTCGAATAATATTATACTAGATGTCGCCTCCCATAGAAAGTTAACACAAAATATTATCCACGTAAATATACACTTATACATCTTTGTTGAATTACAAACGAACTAAGAAAAAGTTTTAAAAATTATTCTATGTTCAACCTAATAACACCATTGTACCTAGTTAGTTGTAATGAATAATTTGAATATACATATATTGCGGCATTTTGCATTGTGTTTATGTGCTGACTGTTAGAAACGAACTAAACAAAACACCAGCCCACATTTCACGTGAGCTGCTATGTGTCGAGACAAATTTTGTCGCTTATCTACTAGCCTAAGCAAGAACTCATTAAAAATTCCGACGCTGGGGTCGATCACTAACGCTTCTACTAATCCGCTGATATTCGATTGTGACGTACTTTCATACGAACTTGAAGTCCTTATTTCATTCCCGTCAAACCTTTTCCGCGATAAAAAGTGTGTTTTTTTCTAGTACTGTTTTACCTTTGTGGAAATGTTCATAAAAATCGGTTTCGTAGATCAGGCGTGAAAAAATAACAGACAGAAGTTACTTTTGCATTTATAATATTAGTAAAACAAAACAGTCCCTATCAATCCAATGAACTTCACCATAATCGGAAACCGTTGATGAAATGTAATTGTGATAATGTCTGCATTTGCAAGCAATAACTTATTATACCTAACTTTTATTGAAATTTTAAAATTTAATTTATACATATTTCACTAATTAAAGTATACAACACACGAATAATTCCATATAATTGTACAATATCTACTACCAATGTAAAGAACGTGCGTCTCAGAACAACAGTACAGAAAAAAATTCATAAATTAGCATTTATGTCACTAAAATTAATTAATAAATAAATATCTTGTACCTTCAAATAAAAAAAGCCTTGGATAATAAAAACACGGAAAATAATAACTAAGATAATTAATATAAGTTGACGAGAAATAGGCTTAATCTGATTGTGCCTCGCCCTCGCGAGTTACAGCAATCTTTTAAGGGGCTCGGTGTACGCTTTTATAATAAATTATCTCAGAAAATACGTGAGCTACCTATTGATACATTCAGAAGACAGGTCAAACACAACTTTTAAATAAAGGCTATGGCAAGACAGATAATTATATCAGCGATAAATATGCCTCGAAATAAATGTACCACATCCAGCTTCATAAAATATATATTTCAGAATTTTATAATATATTTTTTTATTATGTATAACTATATAATAATTTAAAGGATGTGTTAAGAAATGTTTTTCGTCGTTTATTCTCCTCAATGAAGCTCCTAATGAAACGATGGTAAATAAAAAAAATGTACACTCAAAAGTGTATTATTAATACGTGCGCGAATAAATTAATTTTCCTTTGACTGTACCTCACATCTAAGTCAAAACAGTTTCCGTCGACGACATACTGAGGACAGAGTACTAATGGCAGCATTTCCATCCGGCAGGTGAGCGGTGAGCCGTACCTTCTGAATATGCAAAGAGCCCGTTAAACATCGAGTCGCCTTATTGCGCTTTCATTTACCGGATCCCGCTCATTAACTTATTTGTTCACTTAGTTATGAACTGAACGCCTTGTCTTAATCATTATATTTTAAATTGTTGTAATTTTATAGATTTGTATAGTGTTAAGCAATTATAGAGAAACAGTTTGACGTCTTTTTTACATTTAATGAGTTAATTCTTGACTACAGTCCCACTTGATGGTAAGTGGCGATGTAGTCTTAGATGGTAAAGTGCATTAACATAGAAGAAGCCTATTCACTCTTGTCTTTAAAACACCCACATGATGCTCGAGTGGACGCTGACTCTGGTAATTAGTTTAAATTTCGAACAAAGAGGCTGGTCTATAACAATAATATTCAACAATTATGCTGTTAGACTTTGTTGAAGTAAAATATCGTTACGAAACCTGCACTCCTGAAAATTTCCGAATGAAGTTCTTAAGGATGTGTTAAGTCTTCCAATATGGTCTTGGCCAGCGTGGTGAACTATGGCCCTTACTCCCCCATCGTTAAACACACCTGAACACAGCAGAGGTTACTATTGAATTTAGCGTTATCTTGTAGTTTTACCTTTCTCAGTAACTATAGAATTAAAATTATGAAAGTCAAATTTGATACACGTGCAATCAATTAATTTAGTCTAAAATACAATTGAATTATTATTCACTCTATGATTTTTAATTACTTACTTCCTCCTTTGGTGCAGCGACCCAAAGTGAGTCTTGGCCTCTGACAAGAGAGCTCTCCACCGAAGGCGGTCTTGCGTGAGCACCTCTCAGTCATCAACTCGAAGTTCACGCAGATCTGCATCCATTCTATCCTTCCAGCGATATTTGGGCCGACCGACGGGTCGCCGACCCATCGGTTGACCCAGACTTGCTTTCTTCACAGCTCGGTCGTCTCCCATGCGTCCAACATGACCAAACCACTGGAGGCGGTTGGTATTGATGTTGGGCTCAGCCATTAGCTCTTCAAATTCACGATTTTTCCGAATCCTCCAGCCGTCTTCCATCTTTGCAGAACCCAGTAACTTCCGGAGAACTTTCCTCTCCGCTACCAAGAGCTTTTTCCTCCTCTTTCACAGTCAGCGTCCAAGCTTCACACCCATACATTAAGATCGGCCTTATGATGATTTTTAACAGTTTGGAATGAAATAAAACATTTGCACAATGGTTCGCCGTGCTCAAAAGGCTCCGGGTGGAGTACTAAACGCAAACGTAAGAGATCGTTATAATGATCTCATAATAAAGGCCACCGATTTGCAACTGATTTATTATTAACGATCTAGTTATCTATGTTCAAGGTATTTTTAAAAAGAGTAAGAGTGTGTCTGTGAGTTCCTAAAAGAAGATATTACGTGGCTTACATTTATACTAAGGCTTAAATCACCTGTTACCATGTCTTCAGTTCATAGTCTTCAGTTACCATATACTGCTATCCAGGGATCCCATAGGAGGGGGACTAGAGTTTACTCTCGCACTCTCCAGCATGCTTGATCAAAATAGTATTACATTATTACAACACCAAGAATTATTATGAGTTCCACCCGGATCAAAAACCTATGCAACTCAAGCACGTTCGCCGTCACCGTAAAATAATCCATTGATCTGTGAATGCAGCAATGAACTCGTTTTACTACTGTTTGTCTGAGTACTAGTTCCCGAACACCAGGACGAACTTCCTTCACGTTCACTTTGAATCTAAAGGGTTATTTCATGGAAGACAGCAGGTCACACACACAGACATGACAAATTTTCTCACCGACCCCTCATGTAAGTACAGTCATTAAAGAGTTTTCGGAAATGAGGCCAGGTTTTCTTAAAAGATCTTCGCTTAGCCGCTCACAAGAAAGTGCGATTTTTTAAGGGAAAAATGGCTTAAACACTCTAAGGCATTCCGTGTGTTACCTGCTGTTTAAAAAAGAAAGGAAGGGTTTTATTAACACAAGACTTATCTAATTTATCGTTTTGCTTCCAAATACTCATTTAAACATAACTTATTAAAGTTATTGGAGCTTCATATGGTATTAAGGGCCATTAGTTATGAGAAACGATTCTTGTTCAATAGAAGGCCATCGATAGATTTTAGCTGAGCCATCTCAATGGTAGGTACAAACGATACCAAATCTATATAAACATCGTTCTTTCAAAACCCCATGCGTCACGATGTATGACAACATAATGTCCCCAACAAAATATCATCGATAAACTGATAAAAAGCGCACGACGGCACGTCGGAGCAAAAATTGTACGGCGCCGTCCCCCGGCACGCGGCATTGTGCCCGAAATGACACGTGAAAGCCGTCGAGAGTGCCGCTCTGCTGCCTTCACAAAAGGCTTACAGATGCGCGCACCAGAAGATTTTAATGAGGCAACGACTCTGTGTGATTTTATCGCGTATGCCTTAATGAGAAATAACCAAGCGCATCCTCTTTGACTGCACTCGCACGCAGTCGGATAAAAACGCCTCGACGTCGACTGCGTTTCGTGCGCACTGAGCGCTAATAACGGCTGAAAAGGCCGCGGTGTCTGTTATTAACCTGAATGTTTACGTTCCGTGAATTGCGCATTTCCATATGTTGGCAGCAATGCGGCGACGTGTGTGCTATGAGCGACGTTATTGCAGCTCCGAGATTTTTATGACGCCGACACAGAGCTTTACGTCTATTGTGACAGTCGTCACGCGGAACAATAACGACGGAACGGTGTCGCTCTTCGAATAATACCGATTATATAAAAGCAATGAAACAAATTAGGGGAGTGGAGGAAGTCCCGAGATACTGATATACCGGCCAATTCTCATCAATGCAAATCACGTTGTCGACTCGTCAACCCAATTACCAAGAAGTGAATTTAAATAAAGATAAGTATCGCCCTCGAGGAGACAATGCTAATAGGAGGCGGAGGCGTGATAATAGGCTCCGACTGGAGCTCGGGGCTCGGGGCTCGGGGCGCGGGGCTCCGCCGGGTGAGCCGCACCGCAAGAGGTGCTTTAATTAGATCTCTCGACTTACGCCCGTCAGCCTCAAAACACTTGTTCAATTAGTGATCACACTCAAGAAAGCGTATTATGCAAACGATTATTTGTGTCAATAGTATTTTGCTGTACCCTATTCTTTACTTCTTCATTAGCTTATGAATTTTAAGTTATGTAAACTCCATTAAATTGTATTGTTATTGAGTTATTAGAAGTAAAACGACTCCCCGTATATGACTGGGTGTATTTTTATTGTCTTTTCCACATATTTTTAAACCTTTTCGTATTTCTTTTTTCATTAAAGCGAGTTTGAAGGCTTGTAGAGGCTTGATGGCGTGAGCTCTCATCATTTTCCTCTTACTGTCAAACGAGTAGCGTGTACAGCGTATGGGAACCCATCCAAATCCATCAACGATGGCCAAGTGGCATCAACTCAGCCTTCACTGAGCTGCTTCGAATCAAGGATTGACAGGTCGGTTGGTCTAGTGGTCAGTGAACCTGACTGCTACACCGGAGGTCGTGGGTTCGATTCCCACCCAGGTCAAAATATTCTGTGATGAGCAGGAATGTTTGTTCTGTGTGTCTGGGTGTAAATATCTATATAAGTACGTATTTAAAAATATTTATGTATATTTATCAGTTGTCTGATCACCATAGTACAAGCTAACGCTTAATTTGGCGTCAGATGGCCGTGTGCGAGTTGTACAAAAGATATTTATTATTATTTATTTGAAATGAAACGCATCTTCGTCTTAAAAACCAAAAGCTCACTTAATGAAAGTCAAAATTTAACAATTAAATGTCCCTAAATCACGAAATTAATAACAAAATATATAGTAAATAAATCTATGACAATGCCTAAAGTTGTTATTTATATAAATTACACAAACTTCGTTACCCTGCTTTTCCTTTATTGTGACTATGAACATCCTCTTCAATGCCCTCTTCTTTTTTATACGTCGCCCAGTCCAATTTAGACTTCTCCAGGGTTGACAATTTGTTATTTTTTTTTAACTGCCCTAAAATATTTGATATACCAGATCCGCGCGTCCGTGAAGGCCCGACATTATTGCAAGCTGAAAAAAAACGTCGAAGATTAAATATTTACATTTACTAGGAATCGCCCTCGCTTCGCTCCGGAAGTATAATTGTAGTGGTTCCAGAGTTGCCATAATAATTAACTATTTAAACTATTATTCCACGGAACCAAAGCAGTTTTCTGGAATATAAAGTATTCTATGGCCATTGTCCGGACATAAGGTACTAACATGCTTAATTTTATCTAAATTGGTCTAATGGTTTCGGAGTTGCCACAGAAATTTTAACCTGTTATCCTGCGGGAACCAAGCCATTTCCTGGACTAAAACATATCCTATAACCATTCTCGAGTTTTAGACTACGACTATACCGAGTCGAGTGAAGCTCGAACAGAAACAGACCGTTGTCGAACAGATAGACAGACAATAAATCCAAAAAAAATGTTTTGGTCTTTATATCGATAACAAAGCCTCCCTATACCAACATTTTCAAAAAATACTTAATGTATAGAATTGACCCAGTTACAGATGTATTTATTACTAGCTGTACCCGCAGCTGCGGGTAGAAGGGTAAGTGAAGCTTCACTTACATGCATACATTGTTCTTTTATTATTCATAGACCAAAAGTTTCATACAAATTTTCATCCCACCTCCCAAGTGAACCCTGGTGTAATTAGGAATGAAAAGTATCCTAAATGCTAAATATTTCTCGAGATTTAAATTCATTCTAAAAATAAAACTACTCATATTTAGAGATATTTTAGTACAAACTTTCACCATCCTTTTCTATTCTTTATAGGATGAAATAAAATAAACGCTGAATTTAATTTATAAACGTTAAATTCCCATAAAAAAAATTCTTGTCCTATTTTAAGGAAACCTGGGAATCATTGGGGATAAACAGTATCCTAAATGTTAATCAGGGATATAAGTAATAACTTTATAAAGTTTCATCGAAGTCTGTCCGCAAGTTTTTATGTAATCCGCGTTCAGACAATAATTCCAAATAAACTTGTTTGGTGCTCTATCTCGATATTAGAGTGTCCCCTAATCAAAATTTTGAAAAAATATTCATGCACAAGGAAAATGCAAATTAAGTTTTATTATAGTATGGATTGGCATAAATAAAATCGCCTAGGTGCAAAAACGAGTCACAAATGGTTCCATACCACTGAGCAATGTCGTCTCTAAAATGGTTTGTTATATAATGATTGTTCTATTATTATATTCTATATTATTTAAATTTACTTGTTAACAGCTATAGTTTTAAATATTATTAAAAAAAACATATTTACATTTCTTCTTAATCAAAGGTTTCTTGGTCTTTTAAAAAATATATATTTATATATTTGACACTATACTTGTCACAGCAATACATTTCAAGTGTCTACCTACCCTGATTTATGTGATAGAACTGTATGATAGAAAAAGACCATGAAAGAAGAAAGATGGGCCCATGGGTAGTACTTACCAACTGTTTCAATTTTTTCTTCATTTTTAATTTTTTCTTTGATAACATTATTCTCTACAACTATAGTTTCTCCTGCAAACTCAAAAATGCGTCTTTCTTTTTCTTTGCTATCATCCACTGTTGGCTTATCAGTAGTTTTTGACGTTGCAATAGTGGCAAGAGGAACTGAAGTTGATTGTTTTGTATTAGTACGCTTATCTGTAGTAGTAGACTTCGTTTTTGTGTCTGTTCCTTCTAAAAATTTTGCCCACAGATCTTCTTCTCGTTTCTTTTCTTCCTCAGGATTGCTAACTTGTTTGATATTCAAATCTTCAACTTTTTCCTTGACTCCATTATTGGTTTTAAGCTTCTTTTTACTTTTTAAGTTTGTTGTAGACTTTCGTTTCTGACCTTTGAGCTCCTGTTCTTTTTCATATTGTGTCTCAGTTTCTTCATCTGCAGATTCCTCCTCAGAAAGTTTTTCTGGCTCTTCCGGTACATATTCTTCATCACTCTCACTTCCTGACGACATCTACAAATATACAATGGATAATATAAGTGTTAATTAGAGCAAAATAAAATTGGAAAATTTAAAAGCAATAATTATACCTTGGTTAGGATTGATTAATATTTTATTTACAAAAAACCTTGAAGATTCAATTAATATGAAATAAATGAAAACTCGGTGTGGAAAATTCATATTTAATTTAAGATAGTATTTAAAATTGACAGATTAACTATTAAAATTTTACAAAATCTTTTTTTTATTCCTATTTCTATTTTTGACATTAGACACTTCGTAAAAGTTGCTTCCTGTTTTAGTACGACGCTGCGCTCTTTCGATTGCTCTTCTTTGCTTTGCAGTTAGCTTTTTAACAGTAACATTTGAGTCGCCTTTAGTTTTCTTTGGATTTTGGGGTACATCTTCAACAGTAAATGTACCACTTCTTGCAATTTCAATTCTTTGACGCTTTAATTTTGTTACTGTCTCTTTATCATTGGTCAAATAATCCTCTACATCACTGCATTTATTGTCATCACCTCCATAAAAGTCACTTATATCTGAAACATCGCTGTCACTCTTTTCGCCATCATCATCCTTTTCTACATTGTCTTGAGATGTGTCTTTGTCATTTGGAACATCAATATCCTTTAATTCCTCAGGAATATCAACCTTTTCAAGAGGTTTTACATCATCATCATTATCAAATTGTAATCCTACCCTGATCTTTGCAAAATCTTGAGCTATTATTAATTTATTTACATGTAATGTAGGCTTATCAGGTACTTCTTCAGTGACATCTTGTTCAGCCACATCTTGTGTTGTTTTTTCTTCATCCTTGTTCACTGGCTGCACTTCTGTTTCATCAGCAGAAACATCTTTTTGCAGTTTTGAATTAGGTACTTCAAAACCTTCAGGTGCGACATAAAAGGGTAATTTACCTCTTTGCCAATCATTTAACACCATTTTGGCTACTTGGTCTATATCTGGTTCACCCTTTTTTAACAACTTTCCTGTTCTAGCTGCTAATTTTTCCAAAAATTCTGTGGCTGTCTCCCAGCCATCCACTTTATATGTTTTGACTAGGTATTCTTTTCTTACTCTTTTAATAACTTCTTCAATATAATCTTCAGGATTTTGTACCAGTTCAACCCTAACAACACCTTTTAAAACTTTCTCAGCATCAGTTTCTGCAGAAGGATACACAATACCAGGACAATCTATTAGGAATATTCTTCTCATTAAAGTGATGTATTGCCAAACTTTTGTTTCACCAGCTATAGGAGCAACTTTGCAGACTTTTTTAGATCTCAGAGTATTTATGACCGATGATTTACCAACATTTGGATATCCAATTAAACCAACACTTATTTGTTTTTTATCTATGTGTAATTTTGCAAACTGTCTCAATAGGTTTATCAAGGAGCCTTTTCCAAAAGGGTGTGTCATAGATGCATGAAAAGCTATGGTTGGATATTCTGCACTTAAAATAGCCACCCATCTTTGAGTAACCCAATTAGGAACTAAATCTACTTTGTTCAAAATGAATATTAAATGCTTGTGTGGTTTTTCTTCCCGCAGAAATTTCTCAACATAAGGACTTCTTGTGCCCATCGGATCCCTAGCATCGAGGACTTGTAGCAACACATCAGATGAATCAACAACTTTGTAAAGTTCATTCCAAATTCTCCTGCTCATCCCTGCACCAAAAACCCAGTCTCGCTGTCCGTCCTTCACACCAGTATCTTCACGAACTAGATCAATATCTTTTGATTCATCGTACTTTTCTACTCTTTCTTCAACAACTTTCGACAATGACATCATGTCGCTGACTTTCAGATTGACTCTTTTCCTTTGTTTTTTGGGTCCAAATGTTTTATCAAATCCTTCCGTATCAAGTAAATGTACTCTAGCATGCTTAGCTTTTTCGTTGAGTAAGGTGATAGGTAAGTTTGTGGGTTTCATCACAACTTGATAAGGATTCTTTACTGCAGCTCCAAATTCTTCCTGAAATTTCTGTAGGGCACTTTGAGATATAAGACGTGAATTACCAAACCATTTCTGATTAGGCTCAACTCTAGCTTGTGTACCTGATGGTACCCACCCTTGGAAGGGTGCTGGTGTTAAAATTTTACCGGTCTTATCTCTTTTAGCTTTAAAATTACGGTACATCTGTAGCCGTTTAATTGTTCCCTTCGTTCTAGGCTTTCCAACACCTTTCAATCCATCAGTGGGTCGATCCGGATTCATGGAATGACCAGATTTGTTGAATCCCTGTTTCCGGGGTGCACCCGGAGTAGACCGTACTTTACCCATCTTGAAGTATTCAAATAGTCAAACTGTACAATAATATGAATAAATAAGTCACAAAGTAATAACACAACATGCGGAAACACAAATTTTAGGTTATTATATTATCGACTTCTCGACAAACGAATTTGACAGTACACTGCATTTAGACGAACTTCACACCTATCGTTAAACAAGACAAAGGAAATGGTATCATGAATTACTTTGTATAACTCTTACCTCTATACGAGACGGAATCAAACTACAGTTGATTAAAATGTCAACAAATTATTTAAGTGATCACTCACTTAATATGACGGCACTAAAATTTCAAGAATTAAATACAGTCATTTTAAGGTATGGCATCTAATTTGTTTATTCCTAACTTCACAATACTTTACGTTGCTTAACGTTTCTCACCACAGATTAACTTAAATACAATAAAACTAGGTATTCACTGGGCAATAATACTATATCTGTCTCTAAGTATTATTTGTATGTGAATGTTATCGCCGGCCGATCGGAAAATTGATTGCAAAATATATAAGCCACCTTTCAATTCAATTCTATCAATTCTGAGGGCGGCGTTAATTTAAAGCGTGGACAAAGATTTTCTCTTCTCCGTCTACGATGCAAAGGATGTCTTGATTTTTGCACAAAACAAAACTTATAATAATTATATTATTACTCACATAATCATGATTTTTCAATAAACGAGGGAAAGCACGCACGTATTTTAATTACTATTAACAGGATTATTTTTAGGAATTTTCTTGACACTTAAAAACTTTGGCTTATAACAAAAAAGCTTATTAAGATGCAGATAGCTCATTTTTATTAGTATTTCGTATCTGGCGCCTAGACATATGCTTTGATTTCGTGAAAATATTAATCCTTGCAAACACAGCCTAAGAGAAGTACGTGAATTATAGATTTCCATAAAGCATTGTAATGAATGAAGCTGACACTTTTGACCTCTATATAATCTGGGTTCTGACAAGTTCTGTTGAATGACATGACAATTGACAGTTATTTCTGTTGTGTTCTATGTTGTGTTTCGTTCGTTTGTCGTACTAATGGACTTTTCGCCTTTTGATCGGAATTCGGACTTTATATCTAATTTCTAGTCTGCCCGTAATTTAACTTTTATCAAATAGCGCAAATGACAATCCCAGTGAAAAGTGATTTATACAACAATAATAAATACAGAATTCCTTTCGATAGAATCTTATCATACAGACCTGTGATATGGGTGTTTAATAAATAACTTATAGGTTCAGTTTATACCACCGCTTGATAATACGACAATTTGAAGCACTGTACTAAAGCAGCCCCGATGCCTTTAAGCATCAGAATTAGGAAGACAACATGTATGACATGTTGTCCGAGTTCAGAGTGTCAGAGTTTGATTCATTTGTTGATATATTGAAATTAACCCCTGGTGATCCTTTAGATACATTCGGCGAGATGTGGTATCCAGTGTTCTTGTGGTCTTTGTGCTCATCAGTGTTCGTGCACACTTGTGCCGCGTTAGTTGCGTTTGGTACTCTTAGAAAACATAAATATGGAAAGTTTTTTCCCGTCCTATTAATAGTTATGGGTGTGGTGGGTCCAGTGACTTCAGGAGTGGCGAGTAGTGCAGCAGTCGCTTTTATATACCGTGCAGCAAACTTAGCAATGCCCCCCATTCATGCTATGGTGTGGGGAATAGGTCAGACTATCCTGGGAGCTGGTATTGGCTTCACTAGAATTTTAGCTACCTTGTAAATCTTCACTGTATATCTATCTACTATATTGTTGTATCCCATTAGTGTTGAAAGCATAAAAGTATGTTACATGATTGAGTAAGTTTGAAGTCAATTACTGTAGTTATTGTTGAGGAAATGTGTGGAATTGTTTGATGAGATAGATAACGTACCTTCTAATATCAGTGTTGGGTTCTAAGCTAGATATATTTAATACTCATTAGACTGGCCTATACTATATATCTGACAATGTATGCCTGTATAAATTGTAAACAAATACAGTAGTGTTAACTATTCTAATATCATTCTAACAAACGGAGTCCTTAACATCTCTAAGAACAGTATTGTTATAGGCTTACCTAATAAAAGACAGCATAATATGTGTATGTTGGTCTCTCAAACGGGAGGTCCTGTGTTCAAATTCTTTGGCATGCACCTCTTAATTTCAAAATTACATCACTTTGTTGTGTTTTAAAAGTTAATTATCACTTTCTTTGGTGAAGGAAAACATTGTGAGGGAACCTGCACTCTTGAGAGTTATCCACAAAGTTCTCGAAGGTGAACTACCAATCTGCACTTGTCCAGCAAGATGGACTATGGCCTAGATCCCTCATATAGGAGACCCAAGCCCAGTAGTAGGTCAGATATGCGATGAAATGATACAACATTGTGCCATGTCTTACTATGATGAAATTGGTCTTAACTACTACATTTAAGAGTCATTAATGCAATCTAAGTAACTGTTAAAGACTGAGAACAAAAAGATGAGATAATGCTATATCTGATACATAAAGGCTAAGACAACATGTTGAATACACAGCATCTGTGTTTAAAAATATGTATGCTTCAGTAATTTTTTTGTCTACAATGTTACTACATACATCCTCCTACTTTGGTAATAATTTAAAAGGATTTCATAAAAATAAATAATATAAAATTATATTGCTAAATATATTTTATGTCCAAAGACATTAAGTTGGGATAATTAACACTACTATATTATAGAATATAGCACAAGGATGCTCAACCCTTTTGACAGTTAATTACTCTCGGGGCTTGTGTAATAAAAGTGTTTTAAAAACACACTTGTGCGGGCCATTTAAAATTCGTTCATGATGTGGTCCACTGGAATGGGGTTGAGTAGCCTTGATATAGGTATATGGTATGGATTGATAGTCATTTCATATAATCAATGGAAAAATATACCTATTACTGTTATGCTTGAATATAATGTTGAAGTAGATATGTAGGCAGCACCAGTTGACTGAACTGCAAGAATGATTTTGACGAAACTTCTAAATTGTTGTAATTTTTTGTAAAATTTTCAATGTTCTCCAAAATTTATTATTCAATTTATTTTACTACTTGATATTAGTTTTAAATTAAATGCATTCCATTGTATCTGTAGTTACGAATATTTTCCCATGGCAATTTATATACATACATTATAGGTAATTGGTTAACAACTTAATGAAGCCACAAAATTAAAATAAATTCTATAATGGCTGCAACAAAATTTTTAATTTATTCTCAGTGTACATAGGACCTGATTATGTTAATGTTATTATGAGATTGTGAGAAGCAAGTGTTTATGAAAATAGTAGTTTTATATTTGTATACCTATTAGCTTACTAATTTGTACTTATCATAGTTGGTTATAATGGTGAAAGGCACTGGTATCAAGTGGAAAAATTAAGACTCAATCGATGTGCAAATTGTGTAATATTATAAACCAAACATTGTATAAATATGAAATGCAGAATACAAATGTTGATTAATAATCTCACGATAGCCCTATTTGATTGATAATAAATACAAAATGTATATTAATTTGCTCTCACAAAAGTTTACAGATTTTTATAATGTAGGCCCTACTTATGACGTCCTGATGCCCAATGTGAATTAAAAATATGTTACTGGCTGTTATAGGCCAAATGTGCACTCCTGAAAATATTGATTATATTCTTTTATAATCACAACATGCACAGGTACAATATTGTATTATTAAAAAATAATGTACATTTATTTTGAAATGGACAACCAGTATTATACCTTTTTCTATATCTGTGATGAATTTAAATGTTGAATTGAACAAAAGAAAAAATGTGATTTATGTACTATTTTTTTTAATTATTATTTCACTGATTATAATTTACATTCTGTCAACAATGTTAATTGAATTTTGTAGCTGATGAAGATAGTGATGTTGTATAATAAATTTTAATTAATTTTCGGACCCAATTGATAACAAGCAATGGTTTTTATTTTCAATTTAGTATAGTATATATGCATAACCACTTTCTCCTTCTATTTTTCTACATTAAGTGAAACTTTTATAACGGCATTAAGAGTTAAAATTCAAAAGTGTGGACCCACGAAAACCTGTAACCTTTTTGTTTAGCAATAATTAAACTAAGTCAATGCAATAAGGTTTTCATAAACGAATCCAATTAAAAATCAACATAATTATCGTAATTATTTTTAAGATTTACAACTTTTGTACATTACGATCTTTTAATTTTGTTGGGAAAGCGATAGATATTTAATCAATTCCTTCAAAATTATTCACAGTCGACAATCTAAAGCCTCAGTTTTTTTTGTATGATAAGAAAGGAACCTACTGGTCACCTAACGCTAAGTGATCACTGCTGCTCATGGACTTTAGTAACACCGGACTGGGGTGTCACTACCGCGTAGCATGCCCGGAAGGAATAGAGTCTAGCTCGCGGAGAAGAGAAGGTAACAAGGAGGACAGTATATTGCTGAAGCAACCAAAATCAGTAACGACCAATAGTAGAAATGTTACCTATTCATGCGAATAGTATTTTGTGCTAAATTTAAATGAGAGGCGACATCTAGTATATTCTTGATCGAGATCATGGTCGTAGCGACCGTTCGGCTTATGTTTCATTCCCCTCTTCTCAAATCTTAACGTTGATAAGTTTCACTTGAAATATTTGCATAACGTGCACTTCTTTTTCTAAATATGAAATGTAGACTACCTCGACCATAACAAATTTTTCTTCACATAATTAAACAATATTCCCATCATCATCTCAACCCATCACTGCCCACTATTGAGCACGGGTCTCTTCTCTGAATGAGAAGCTTAATGCCATAGTCCACCACGCTGGCTAAGTTGGATTGGCGACTTCACACACCTTTTGAGTTTTGCAAACTCCCCAGCATGCAGGTTTCCTCACGATGTTTTCCTTGACCGTTATAGCGAGCGACATTTAAATGCCTAAAACGCACATAACTCCGAAAAGTCAGAAGAGTGCGCCCTAGGATTTGAACTCGGGCCCCCCCGAGTAGGAGGCCGAATTCTTAACCACTACGCTATCACCGCTTCATATTCCCATCATTAGGTACTAATCTATAACACTCAACAATCACTGGGTATTAAAATCTATAACAAAAAAAACAATAAACAGTAAATGTATTTATTTTTTCCATAGAGTACTAATAATATAATTATCGCAGTAAATTCATAATATTAATTTGGTTAATAAAATAAATTATGTTTAAATAAATATAAGTTTAATTATGTTTCTTGTTGACACAAAATATAGTCAAGTCCTGGCGAGTCGGTAATACATTTGGTGTCAAAATACATAAGTGTGTAATTACCACACTTAGATGCTAATAAGTTATTGAAGTTAAGTAAGATTAAGTCATTTCAAAGATTTGCACAATTTAAATAACCAGTCCAACTATTCTCACACATTGTGGTAGATGAGAATGAAAAAGATGAGAAAAAATGGCTGACAGCTTATTACATCTTTTTAAATGAGTCAATTCAAAGACAAGGACCGCAGCAACATTTCAATCCTGATCAATAAAAAAATATTACAGATTAACTATGCCCGCGACTTTGTCTGCGTGAAATTAAACAAAAACATATCCATTATCCTAAAATAAATGTAGCCTAAGTTACTCCTCATTATTTCAGATATCTGCCAGTGAAAGTCCCGTCAAAATAGGTCCAGCCAGTCCAGAGATTAGCCAGAACACACAAACAGACACAAAAATTGTAAAAAAAATAGTTTTGTATATGTACCATTATTTTAATATTACAAACAGACACTCCCAATTTCGTTTATGTTGTAGATCACCAAACAAGACTATTTAAATTAATCTGCTGCAATAAATCATTGAGTGTTGCCATCCCAACACAACCACACTTCATAATATCTTATTACTACACAATCTACTTTCCCATATACTTTTATACACATTAGGTCAACAAATAATATTTAAAAAATATCACAGAGTACTACCATGCGAAAATTTAGAATAGTCTCTATTAAATTCTTGATATGGGATACTTTCTTCATCTTCTTCCTGACTCACTTCATGAATAGTTTCTTCTAACATTAGGGGCAATTCTAGCTCCTCTTTTGATGAACTCGTCTAAAACACAAGATATTTTATTATAGATTTATAATACAAAGAAATACACATTTCATATCTGTATCGTTAACCCAACGGTTTACTTCCAAACAGGAGTTGCTTTCTCTAGAGCTACTCCAGACTGTAGTATCAGGTTATTCTTATCATAAAAATGCATTGTCATCGGGATGGAAGGATTATGCAAAATTTCAGCTCTGTAGTGTAAGAGGAAGTGTGTCTAATTAGGCTTGCAAGATTTGTCACGTGACAAACAAATATACAATCATACACTGCAAGTTAAATAAAGGCTTGTGATAAAAGTTACGTAATTGAATATTAAAATATTACCTCATGGACTTCATGACTAATAATGTTTCTTCTACTAAATCTATCAATACGCTCTTGCAATGATTTACATTCTGATGAGGAGTCTTCTATGTTCCTTGTTCTTAACCTGCCCATGCGAACCTGCATTGATTTGGTCTCTGATGTGGCATCCTGCAAAGCTAATTTTAAATCAACTATTTCTCTGCGTGCATTTGACAACAGTCTTTCTGATGTTTTCAGCTTTTCCATCATTTCATCTCTTTCTGCTATTAATTTTGCTTTTGTATTAGAGAGGCTTTTAATACGATTTTCATATAATTTTAATTCTGAATCCATTTCATTGACTCCTGCAATTTTACTACTACCTTCACGTTGTAGACTACTGCACATTTGTTTAAGATAAGAAATGTTTTGTTCAAGAACAATTTTCTCTTCTGTTATTAATTTTACTTCATTCTCCAATGTTGTTACTTTATGTGTCATAGCTATCAAGCGACTTGATTGACCATCAATAATAGTTTCCTTTTCAACAAGTTTTGATTCTAAATTTTGAATTTGAGCAATATATGTTTGGAGTTGTAAGGACTTAGATGCTGATTCACTCTCTAAAGAATGGTTAGTGTTTTCAAGTATATTTGCTTCTACAGAAAGGCTAGCAAATTGTTCTAGCATGTCAGACCTTTCAGCTTCTTTCTGAGACAGAAGTTCTTCTATTCGCCTTATTTCCGCCACATAATGTTGCAACTGCTGTTTTAGACTGTCTACATCTTTTTTAGATTTATCTAATTCCATTTTGTTCAGTTTTAATGCACCATTGGCATCAGTTAAACTATTTTGCAAATGTTTGTTTTCAATTATCGCTGTATCAAGCTGTTGATTTAATCTCAAAATTTCACTATTCAAAAATGTTAACTGCGTTTCGTAATCTGCTATTTTATGTTCAGTAACTTTAGACATATTAAGTGCTCTTTTTAGATCAGCAACTTCATTTTCCAATTTAGATATTTCATAAGTCTGAGATTTTACTTTGGTTTCCAGACTATTAATTATTTCTGCCTTATTATCTAACTCTAGAACTAACTTATCACGCTCTTGATCAAGGACTCTTATGTTTTCAATTAAATTAACCTTTTCATTTTTAAAGATTAATATTTCTGACTGTAGATCCTTATACTTTTTTTCGTAATTATCAATTGTATCTTTTGATATACTAAGCTTTTTTTGAACAGACAGTAGTTCATTCTGTACTTCATTGTTATTTCTTTCGGTTTCTAACTGAATATTTTTGATTTGATTAGCTAATGTTTTCTCTTTAACAACATCAGTTTGTATTTTTTTTAACTGGTCTCTTAGAAAATTACATTCATCTT
This sequence comes from Asbolis capucinus, assembly GCA_018249125.1. Lineage (NCBI taxonomy): Eukaryota > Metazoa > Arthropoda > Insecta > Lepidoptera > Hesperiidae > Asbolis > Asbolis capucinus. The sequence goes on from DWJZ01000259.1 coordinate 23,965, forward strand.
TTAGTTGGTCCACTGAAGCTTTGCCAGTCCTATTAGTCATTTTATAAGAACAATTTTCTTCTTCTAAATGTTCAATTTCTCTTTGTTTGAATGCTAAATCTCTTTTTAACTTGTCCACTAAATCCATACCTTCCTTATACCTGGTGCAATATTCTTGTTTATCTTTCTTTAAAATCTTTATTTCATTTAGTAACATTTCCATGTCGGCCTTTAATTTGTTAATATCATCCCTGGAATTACTATTTCTCTCAAAGTTTGCTGAAACCTTACACTGACTTAATTGTTGAGAAAGTGCCATATTTTCTTTAGAGAGTTCAGAATTTTCTGCATTTAGGTGATTAATTAGATCTTGATAACCATGTTTATGACACTCAGCTTTATTTGTTAAATTGCTCATAAGTTCCTCATTCTCCTTTTTTAACATAAGAATCTTTTGCTCACTTTCACACAGTTTCTTATGCAATTCCTTTATATATGTATTATCATTGGATCCATTTAATTTAGGGCTAAATGGTTTATCCTTACTTTTTATGTGATTGTTAAATACACTTATAGTATCAGTCAATTTTTCTTGAATACTTCTCATATATTGTTCATATTTTCTTCTTTCATCTTCTAAGAGTCTTTGAAGTTCATCCTTAACAATACACTTAGGACTGTCTGTATGTTTACATTGGGAAGTAACTTGGGAAGTTTCAAACTGTTTATTTACTTGTGATAATGATACTATTTTATCTTGCAATGTTTTGTTTAACTCGACTAAATCTTTTATCTCTTTTTGAAGTACGTCTTTTTCTTTCAAAACTACATTTAATGAATCTTGAATTTTAAGAAGTCTAGATGAACTTTCTCTTGGAAACTCATTAGAAATTTCTCTTTCAAGTTCAAAAATTTTAATAGTCTGATTTTCCATTTTTGTTTGCATAAAGTTCATTTCATTTGTCAAAGTAGCAATTCTTTTATTGCAATCTTCCTCAACCTTTAATGCTAGAGCATCTACCTTCCGTAATTCTTCCTGTAAGTACTTATTCTTATCAGCAAGATTTAATGCACGGAGCATAGCTTCATGTTGTTTTTCTAAACTTTTTTCATGTTCCTTTTTTAAATCTGTATTAATTTTTTCCATGTCACTCAACTGTTTAAGTAGTGACTGTACTTTTGCATCTGGCTTAATACTAGAAAAGTCTTTTTGTAAAGCAGGTAGAGGTCGCCCTCCTTCCAACAATATATTCAATCTTACTATTTCACTATCCCTATTTTCAATTTTAGTATTAAGTTGTTGAATTTCATCATAATATTCATCATTTTTTTCATGCAGTAACTGTACTTTTTTGTTTAACTCTACAATATCTCTTTCAATGTGACTATTTCTTTCAACACATAAGCAAGTTTTGGATAAATGATTGTCTCCACCATCTTTTCTTCGACTCTTGTTTCGGCTGCTAAGTGTATCAGCACATAAACCTCTCAAACTTAAATCTCTTACATCATGTTGTAATTTACTTATGATTGTATCTTTTTTAGCTAACTCCTCTGACACAGATTTTAATTTTCTTTTATGATCCTTTGAAAGTTTTAAATTTTCCTCTTTAAGCTGAATTATGTCCATATGAAGCTTATTATTCTCTTGAATAAGTTTGGCATTGTCACATTTGTACGGTTCAGCTTCTAACATCAAAGCATCTCTTTGCAAAAGTGCTTCTTTCGAGAGATTCATATAATGTTGTAAACTGCGAGTGGTCTGCAGTAAGTCCGCCAAAAGGCATTCTACTAAAGGTACGGCATCGACGGGCAAGGTGTTGTGATATCCAAGTTCTTCGAGTTTTTGTTTTAAACTAAAATATTTTTCACCCATTTTTCATCGACTCTTCCAACAGCACAATAGTGAAACGAAATGAATATTTATACGTTTGTGTAACTTAATGGGCAACTACAACGCAACACTAAACGTTTATTCATTTTGGAAACACACAAAACAACGTAGATTTTTACGAATTTTCAGTACAAACTTCAAGTTACTATCACTTCAATTCAAACTCGAAACAAAACAAATCAAAAACTTCAAATTTCATCTATTTGACAGTTGACATTTCGTTTCACTTCGTATCGTATTTGGGGATACCATATACAACTGAACGGGCTTCTTCTATTTGTGTAGATTGGTAAGGGACATAAACCCAAAGGCCACTGCCACCATATTTGACCTATTGCGGCTAGTAGGCTTCTTCAAGTTAATGCGTTTTAGCATCTAAGACTATATAACCGCGCCTCTTTTCATTAGGTAGAATCGTAGTCAAGCATTAACACATACTTGAACTTATACTCTGCTGTCACAGATTTTCCCCAATCAAGTATATTTGATTAAGTAATTCTTCAATAGCCGTAAAACTTCGGTAAAGTAAAACATCGTGAGGAAACCTGCACTCCTTAAAGTTCACAAAGGTCAAAGAAGCGTACAAATCCGTACTTGGTAAGCGTAGTGGACTATGGCGCATGGAGACCCTAGCCGAGTAGTGAGAGAGTTATAGGTTGCAATGATAGTTCATAAAGCGTAGCGTAGTATATTTATAAACTGTTCAGCAAAATTGGTGCGAATTATAGGCTTCTTGCTTAAATTGTTATGAAGAGATGTAAGAAATGCTGTTTGTATAAAATTAGAGCGACCTCGATTAATATAATGCATAATAATGCACTTTCTCGGCAAATATACGTACATTACCCGGATTACACATTCCGGAGGCCGCAGCATCGGCACACACACGAGTAGAGAGATAATAAAAAATACTTGAAAATAACAACAATTTAATAACAGTTATCTAACTAACAACATTGTGACTCATTAATACGGCCGCAGAACAACCGATTGAAAATGCATTGATGTTTGAAACACACTGTAGAAACCCTTACCATTTACTAAGTATGTACCTCATAGTTTTCAGGGTTCCGGTAAAATAAAAGGACAATAATACTTAAGCTTAATTAAGTTCATACACGAAATCTTTCTTACGATGTTTTTTGGCAAACAATTTGATCTGTAAGTCGTAATGATAGTTGCCATATAAAAATAAAGCAAATAATAAAATATATAGAGGGGGTCCTAATTTCTCGACCCAATATTGTAACCTGGTACGGAACGACTATTGTACGTTTCCTTCTAACAGCTGTTCGATGATTTTATTGTTATTAGTAACGCAATAAGTACAATTTTACAAAATATATTTGTGACTATATAAAGACTCGTGGCGGATTGTAGAATAAAATTGGCATCATAAGGCTACTATACAACCGCCACGAGTTATTTACTTTAAACGGGTGATTAACGTGGTTCACAGTGTACTAAAAAAATTATACGGTTTCAACCTATAATAATGGCCCACTATTGAGCATGAATCTCGCGTAACTAAAGAAACAAACATGAAATAAATCTGAACGAATGAGGCAAAATCTTCTTTAAACTAGAATATTTCAAATTCTCTTGTTGGTTGTAATTTGCTATAAAATATCGATATCGGATTGAATCCACAAACATTAATAGTTCCTGATAATAAAATTTACTTTTATTCAGTATATTCTACGATCGGGCCACTAAATTACGCCATTACTTTAGGTTTATCATTTTTACATATAGACATTCCAGTATTTTTTTATATTCTATTTAAAACCTTATTCGGTATGTGGCAATTTATACATTGTAAACATAAAACTAAAACTGTTACGATATGTACAGATGTAATTCAAAGACGTCACATAATATCTGATGTGGTTTATCTGGATATAAATAGAATTATATATCCAAAATAAAACCAAGTGTCATACTCTATCTAATTTTCCTGTTAATGCATTCAATTTACCTATAGTTCCTTTAGGATCTGGTGCAACAGAACTCCATTCGGTTGAAACACACTGTTTAAATTGATAACTTCCACATGTTACTCTATCATTGAGGTTTTCTTTAGGCACTATTATACACGAACCCAAAATATCATAAAAGTCTTTGCTTAAACTATCAATCCATTCAATTAAATCATGATTTATTCTTTTCGTATTAGCGATAGATAATTCTTGTAATAACAAACTATCTTCTTGACTAGGTTGGAATCCATGGGGTTGAGTATAAGTAAAATTATTAAAATTTCTATATGTCGTTTGTGCTCCACTGTGAATAAGGCTAACTTCCTGATGAGATACTTCTTTTCCAGAAAAATATTGTAATGGTGTTATCAAAAATTTTGTCTTGGCAATTAAATTGTTCTGCTCAAATAATCCTACATTCCATATTCCTGGTAAGAGAGGCAGCTTAACATTCAGTTTTATAAAACTGGTGGAATTTGTATCATCTTTCGATACAGTATTCATATCAGCTATTTTTCCAACTGGGTCTAACCACACAACTGTCAAATTAATATTTTGTTTGTCACTATTTGGGAGAAACTGATACAATAATATTGGTTCAGAGAACGGTCCCATCATATTGGCCATGTTTCTAAAAGTCATTTCTTTCTGATCATAATCTGCACCAACCCTAAATACTCTTACATAATCAACGATTTCATTGTTCATGTTGTATTCTAAATACTTTCTGGGTTTATACCAAGTTTCTATCAAAACTTCATTACCATCACTAGTGGTAGCTTTGTGTAAAATTGTGTTGCCTTTATAGATATCTACATATTTATACACATGAACCTGAATGACTTCACCAACATCTATGTGGCAATTTCTTTCAGACAATATCCTGGAAGTGTGTCGGGTGATACTTCCTGCATGAGTCAATATCACATCATCAGTAGTTGCAGTCAAATCATCAATATCATAAATATTTTGCCAGTATCCTTCCAAATTCTGTATTAAATAATGATCATTAAAACCAATGTGTTGCTCCACTCTAGTAATTACTTCTTGATTTATTATAGGCTCAAATTTTCTAGCAAAAAATAATTGTTTATTTTGAGTATTTTCTATTCTTGGCCAGTCTTCGATACGAAAGTCGTTAGGTGAACATCCACACCAGTCAACAACATGCTTATATTGGCATTTACATCCTAATTTTCTCTTCCAATTTGTTACATGTAAATTATTATCAACATATGTATTACAGAATTCAGAATTCCTCAAAGTGGTATGAAAGAATGATTCCGCAGGCAATAATGTATGTTTAAACACAATATTCAAGCCTTTTAAAAGTTCATCTTCTTGATTAACAACATAAGAAACAAAAGGAGGTGATAGTGCTATCCAATCACTTCCTCCATCAATAACAATGCCTTGCGGTAATTTCCGTTCGCCAACACGCCACATATGAGTGTCACATTCAATAAAAGTCTTATCAAGACCCTGCTTTTTGATAAACCTCTGTACTTCACGGCCATGTGATTTAACAAAGTTGTATCCTTTATTTGCTGACAAAAATTTCTCCAATTCTTCCAATGATTTAATGGGAAAGTCACTTTCACTTAAATTAATTACATAATCCCATTGCCAATTTAATGTAAAAAAATCTTTCATAGATGTTCGAAGCATTTGAAGCAATGATGCTCCGCCCCAAATAGTAGAAAAACGCTTTGGTGCCAGTTTCACATTGGGAAATTGTTGTTCTAATATTGATAATTTGCGGTGAAGATAATCTTGTCTCTGAAATTACAAAAGTTATATTTTTTAAACAAAACAGAAACTAGGCTCAATTACAAGTTTTTTTTTTTAATTAGAATTAAAATTTGTTTGTATTGTTGTTTCATTGAGATAAAACTGTCACTTATTGCTTACACATAGGTATAATTAATTTTAAAGATCTGTATTACCTTATGTGGAACAGTATAACTGACTGACCCATTTTTCAAGAGTTGAAAATACATTTGACTTATGAATAAGGGGAGAAAATATAACCCACTTAGCACCAAAATTCTACAACTGTAGCACATGCAAAAACATTGAAATATTTCTGGATAAGACAAGTTTATCGTTCTATAGATACTCACCTTATCAACATGTATATAAAAATAATGGCTTGTTCTGTACAGTGCATTAATAAGTCTGTGCACTTGTCTTAAGGCTCGACCATTTAATGTTAATAGAAATATGATTTTAACAGACACTTCTTCTCCATCAGGTGTTTTTGGCATTTGTGATTGAAATTCTGAAAAATATAATATTTAAACTTGCTTGCTGCACATGTATATATATAATCTGTTTATCACATTGAAAACTAGAGTTAAACACATAGTGTTCCGAAGTTTTATATGGATGAAGAAAATGGACTCTAAATAAATTTTATAAACAAAAGAAATCATTACTCTTTAATCCAGTCTCATAAACATTCATAGTAAAATATCCTCCACAAATACTAGCTGTATCTCCAGGGCATTTCATATCACATGATGTATTACTGGTCTCAGCAACATCTGGCGGTTTGGTTTCTCCACAAAAACACTCAGATCTAAAACACATAAGTATTATTGATTTCTGCTATTTGATAAGGCAATAAATACATTTTGAATAAAGCAATTTTATATAGCCTAGACTTACGCATATTGCACTCCTGCGTAAGGAAAACCAGCTTGTACACAAATGTCCAAGCAAAACTTGGGTGAATTTGTTGTCACATAGTTTCCGTAAAAACTAGTCAATAGTCGTAGTTTTTTTTCATCTACATAGCAGCCTAAATGATTTCCGTAAGTCATGGTATCTGATAAACATTTGTTAGGCAACGATTTCGAATAGAAGGTGCCTTCTTGAATCATACACGTTTTATTGACTATCTGCTGTTTGCACCTTTGAGATTTTGCTCGATGAACTGCGGATATTGCTTCTCTGTTTTTAATATCACACATAGGCTTAAAATCTAATTCTTCCACTCGCAATACCGAAACATGTTTCTGCTGACCTTTCGAAGGGAAATCTTCGTCGTCAGAGATACCGGCGCTAAGTTTTCTTGCCGAAACATCTGCCTTATCTTGCCGCAACAACGAAGTATATCCATGTTTTTTTAATAAATTATCAGTAACAGAAGGAAATAAACTCACAGAAATCAATAACTGAATAAAAAATGTTGTTAGAACAGTTATCACTAAACATTTAGCGTACTTGAAAAATAATCTCCTAAAATTCGCCATTTTAATATATTCATGATAATAAAAATAAAACACCTGGGTAAAACTATTTTTAGAACTTCAGAAATTAAAAAAATAGGGATAATTATTATCCCTAACAAGAATGAACATTTTGGTCTGTTTACCTACCAATAGATATTTGTCAAATTGCAAGCTTAAGTTGACCAAAATGCTGGAGACACATTAGAGTAAGCAGTGTTTAAACACCGATTGTATAAATGGGCTATTTGATCTGCGTTAATTTACCAACGAATCGTTATTCATATTCACGCTAATGCTTTTTGATACACTGACTCCTCATCCCTAAATTAACAAATCACCAATGCTTTCGAATTATTGTGATAAAGTGAATGTTCGCCAAGTCCCGCAAATGTGATCATGTCATTCTGGATCTCTGACAATAAACCTACTGTCATAGTGTGATGTTAGCGTAACCGTGGTTTTTGCATGGTCTTAATATTTATTGCCCACAGAGTATATAAACATTTTTTACTATCTAGCCCATGTAAATGTAAAATTGTAAACATTACGGTTCTTGCGACTCAACAAGAAATATACACATACCTAACCTCACTTTTATTCTTAAATGCAAGAATGTCGAACAATGTATCTAATACAAAGTTTGAAGATACCATTCAGTGTTCTTTTTTTCCAATAAAATCTACTCAGCTGGAAGATCTTTGTGAATCAATTAATAAAACAATCGCAGCTCTGTCAAAGGATTATATTTGGCATAGAGACGAATTTAAAGTTTGTGTTTCCGTATTCGAGGAAGAAAAGAAAGGTAAATTAAGAAACATTCTCGTTTCCTAGTTTTTAGAAATTCTTTAAGACTTTTCTATGTTCTTTTCTTTAATATTACAGGTACACCCGATCATCTTATAAGCACAACATGTTTTGGGGATAATATAGAAGATGAATGGTTTATTGTTTATCTCGTATATCAAATAACAAGTCAATACAAAGACGTAATTGTGCAAATAGAAGACAATGATGGAGATTTTCTACTTATAGAAGCTGCCGATTTTTTACCAGCATGGGCTAATCCAGATAGTACAAAAAATAAGGTAAGGGGACTTTTAAAAGTTTTTTTATTTGGTGAAATACTCTATTTACCTACCTATTTATTAAGGGGTTAGGACATTTTGTGTGCTTTAATGAAAATGCTTTTGAAATTCAAATTTAAGTTCAAACCACTTTATATATTATATATGTATATATATTTATCTAATTATCCAATATATGACTTGAGAAAACATCCTCATGATTTATTTTGTTTATTTCATTTTATATAATTATTTTCAGGTTTTCATATACCAAGGTGAAATACATATGATACCTCCTGAATTAGTTGAATTAACTTTAAATTTAGATCTGCAAGATGCAATATGTTTAGTTTTTAAAAGAACAGATGAAACCAAAGCAAGCACAGAAATACAAGAGGCTATAATGAAAAGAATAAATTCATATCCACAGAAAATAAGAGAGAATCATCACAGAGCTCTAGTTACATTACCTGTGGATATTGCTTCTTTATTAACTCTAAAACCATCTCTTATATCACCAATTGTTACTTCATTTTGCAATCTAGATACCTGGGATACAAAATGTTTAAATAATGTTAATGTTGAATATTGTGTAACAGTTCCTGTGTTATTCACCAAATATCTATATGCCATGATTATGCATTCCAACTTACCAAAAATCAGCAAATTTACAAGTAGTTCTAATAAAAGCAAAGACATTGCACTTGGATGTAAATTAGCATGTGGCTATGAAATACTAATGAGTAAAATATGTAACAATATCTTTAACTCGTCTGAATTTCACAATTTCATTAATAGATTGACAAAAATTGGTTATTTTAAAGACAACATTGAGGGCTCCAAAGATTATACCGAGTTACTAGGAAAGGCTAAAGATTATTTTTCTACTATAGAGTGCCCAATATCTACTTATTATGGTTACAAAATATCTGAAATGATGGCTACTGAAGAGTTTAAAAACTTACGTAACTCCTTGACAAACAGAGTTAATGTTAATACACGTCATGAGGATGTTGATTCTGATGATTGGTTAAATATCAATCCGGAAGAACTTCTTACTTTTTTGAATACAAATTATGGAAAAAAAATAGTTGAAAGTGACACTTCTACTGCTAATGAGATAACAACACAGCTGGGGCATTTTCTTAAGAAAACATCAGATTTTGAAGGTATAGAATATGTAAATGAAGATGACATGGACACAAATATAATTGACTTTGATGCGGACCAGTTTGCTAGCTGTATTGAGAAAATGTTAAGTCTCGTTTCTGATAAAGAAAACAATGAAGACAATTTTGGAGATGATTTTTGTGATGAAGATTATGCACATATTGAAGCAAATATGGATAAAGAATTAGCGTCAGAACTTTTAAATGGTGATATGGACAAATCTAAAGATGATTATATTGTTAAAAATTTACTTCAAAGTATCAAAGAGGAAGGCATTTCTGGACCTTCAAGCAATGTGTTGAAAAATATAGATGTAAGTAAAGTGGAATTATTAGACTCAGATGATGATTGAAAGATAGATGGATGTATTACAATTATGTTACTGGCAATAAATCCAGGCATTCTATAGATTATTAGTCGTACTATAAAATGCCTTGCTATATTATCTGGAGCTAAATCAGGTGCTGAATTATGTAACGAAAATAGAAAATACTGAGTACAATCAGTGTTTTGGTAAAAAAAACAAACAAAATATCAGCCAAAGTCACTGGTGGAAATTAGTATTACATATGACCTTAAGAACATAGTGGGCAACTGCTGGATTTTAAAGTCTTGAGCCAGTCAGAGTGGTGCAAAATAGGAGAGGCCTACATATGTATATCTAAAAAGATGGGTGGATGGATTACATTAAAATTATGGACATTGGACAGGATAGGGATGGAGGGCATAGAGACTCGGAATTGGCTATTTTAATTCACTGTCAGCCCATGAATATAGCACCAAGACATTATAGCTTTATCATCCTCATAAAATAAGCATTAATCGTACTGCAAAATAAAATAAAACAAATAGGTATTAAAACAGCCTTTTTATTATTTACACTTAATAACATTTTTCTTGTAATATTGTAGTTTCATGAAATTATAAATAATTCCCATAAAAAAAACCAAGTTCTTTTACATAATATAAAATTAATAAAAACAACACCTTATGTTAGCTAAGTCAACCCTTTAAATGCTATATAATTAAAGTATATTTACAATGAAGCCATTAAAAATGTCACTGGAATCAAGAATCTTACATTGTGCACTCTCAATTGTATTTGAGAAAAGTTGCAATGAAAACTATTGATAAATCTCAGGTAAACTTAAATTTATTTCATTAAATGAATTTGAAAACCCAAATTGAAATCCAATTAGCCGTTTTTGACATTTGGGTGCAAATTGATATATATTTTTTTCCGAAGCACATAATTTATAATCTATAAAATTATAATGTATATTCAGAACAAAAGAATGGTTAGTATAATATAGTGGTTGCAAGGCAATGATTATTCGTGAACATCATTTTCCTATTGTGGCGGAAATATGTTAATTTTCCCATTAAAGATGTGCATAAGCTCCACCAGCCACAACAATGGTTTCTCCAGTAACGTAGCTAGCATCGTCTGAGACCAGGAAAGCGACAGCGCTTGCTATCTCTTCTGGTTTTCCAAATCTCTTCATAGGCACTATGGACAGACTTCTCTCTGCGGCCGCGTCTGAGGAGGTTATCTAAAAAGTATACAGTTTTTGTATAACATACGCCATAATGAAAGTATTAGATAATGTATCTATTAGGAGCAATTATTGTATATCTACGAAAATAATTTGGTAGAACTAGATGAGATCAAACAGGGTTAAATTTTGACTAACGTTAAGCGATCAAGTAGCTTCTAACAGGAAAAAATTCTCAAGATTTCTTTCTTTCAGGAGTGTTTTTCCATCCTTTTTGGGTAATATTTACATTTCAGGCAACCGTATTGACATTATTGATTTTGGTTGATTAATATTTTTGGCTAAATGGCTGTGTTAATAGATTTTCTTTCAAATATAAATGGGTTTACCATGCCCCATTAGATTAATGAATAATAATAAATTAATTAATACTAGCAAAATGATACAATGCTTCGATCTGAAACTTGCCAAAGATGTGTATTTTCGATTTTTTTAAGTATTTAAAATTCCCAATTAAAATAGACTTTTCTGTACAAATATGTATATTTAATTATATTATTTACCGCGGAAGCAAACTTCGTAGCGACGATACCGGGAGCTACACAGTTTACTCGTATGTTGTCGTGTACAGTTTCACTGGCTATTGTCTTTGTCAGGCCCAATAGCACCGTCTTACTCACACTGTACGTACCTAATGGCTGAAAATAACGGAATATAAATAGTAAAAAAAGACCTCAAATGTCATCAACAGATAATTTAAAATAAAACAACATGCACCATCTTGGCCGCTGATCCACTCATAGGTTTGGCAAGAAAGACAGAAAGAAAAAACATAGATGTTTTTATTTAATAAAAATATTTCACAGCGTCCATGACGTCACAAGATGGCGTCAAAATATTCTTATTCACTGTTTAATGTAGTACAGAGTTAAATCTCTTCCTGAGTGATGTTATAATATAAGTTTAAAGTTACCTCCATGGGTTGGTATCCCGCTATAGATGATATGAACACGATATTTCCACCTCCTCTCTTCATGAGCTCTGGGTAGGCCTCTTTTGCTAACAGCCAAGAACATTTTACGTTTATTTCAAATATTTTATCCCATACTTTTTCGTCTGTCTAGAAAATTATAATACAAATTATTGATTATTTTATATAAAATACCTAATATTATACATTGCTTGGTGTGTGAAGCAACCAATCCGCACTTCGCGTGGTGGAATATCGCCTGTATCCCTCACATTGTGACCCGAATCCAGTATTGCGAAAAATTATGGGTTGCAGTGGTTACCTAATTTTATATGCGTAACCTTATTACGGCACTCAGCCAACTCACAATACATAAAAGAAAACCGCATTTATATCAAATCAGCCGTAGCTAAGTTTAGCGCACACAAACGCACAGTTACATACTACTACTATTAAAAATGCGAAAGTATGTGAGGATGGATGGGAGTTAGTTACTCCATGACGCAATAACTACTGAACCGATCTAAATGAAATTTGGCACAGACATAGATTATAGTCTGGAATAATACAGGCACAATTTTTTCAATGTACTCACGCGGGCGGAAACTAGTTCATCATATATATGATGACATGAAGATGATGTTATGGTGATGAATACTTGCCTCTAATATTGGAGAAACTGAGGGGTTGACTGCGGCATTGGACACTAGTATGTCTATTCCACCAAACTTGCTTCTAGCCTGAAAAATAATTAATGGTAATAATATTTGTAATGTTTCCTGTTTGGGTGGCATGGACAACATAGGAATTATACAGTGACCCGAGAATAAATATGCATCTGTCACAGAAACATTTACTCCGGTCGGAAATCGGACCAGAGAGCCTTCGCTTCGCAGACAAGATAGATAACTACTAACTAGGATACGGGGCCGTCAGTAAAATTCTTTAATATATATCGTCTTTTATCACCCGTATTGCGAAGAGTAAGTTTCTCGCGTTGGTTTTCCCCTTTCAATTACAATGTAAATGTCTTCAAGTCAAGAGTGAATAGGCTTCTACTAAGTTAGTGCGCTTTACCATCGAAGACTTCATCGCCA
>DWJZ01000260.1:0-36830 GCA_018249125.1 Asbolis capucinus
GGTCCTTCTTATTATATTCATCTTTAAATAGGAAAATAACTGATAACGCCTAATTTTATTTTTATTTATGTCACCTCTTACACGAAGTTACAAAGGGTAAGACTTAATGCCTAATGGATGGTCCACCAGTCAACTCTGGATGGATGTGGAGAAAGCTGGTACTAAGAACACAAGAAGGTATAAAAACGAAAACATTAAACATACATATATAAAAAGCTGAAAATACTCACCGTCGCAATCGCAGCCGGAGCCTTCGGGATAACGTCAGGGACGACGCCGTGCGCCTCGAACGACTTCGCCACCGTCGACATCCCTCTCGCAAGCACCCTAAAATTGACCATAGTGGTGTGGGCTACCAACAAAACAATTGCACATCTCAGTATTCGACCCATCTTAGTGGACGAACCCAACTGAACAAGCGATCAGGAGGTGCTGTGAGGTCTGAGTCGTGGCCTACACTGCTCGCTGGTAGCACCGCCGGCTACGTAATGAAACAGTTCGCGAGCGGAGCGGGTACAGTTATCTACAGAAGTGTTTTATATTGTAAGCTAGTTTGGACAGCAATTTTTAAGTCCGTGTGCACGTTGCACTCGTTTTAAAGTCTTGATAAAATTTGATACGAATTTATACTATCAAGCAATTTTTTCGTCAATAACTTCGTTTAGATGAGACGGCCCACTTTTTCTTTAACAAAAATTCTCGTATTTAATAGCTAACAGGGACAAGTAATACAATCAAACTAGCATTGCCATCGTAATCGCAGCCAGTTCAATACACATTATTGAATATAACTCAAACACTAACCGCCGGGTGTCGATCAATATTATATGCTGTTTATCTGACAAGTATTCGTTTTTGAAGAAAAAAAAGAATGCTGTAAAAGTTAATAACCAATATTAAGAAAAACAAGATAAATGCTAATAACTCAATAACCACTCATCAGATGTCGCTTAAAGTTACATGAACATGCGGTACAAGTAGAATCTTTCAAATCGGTACACGTTATAAAAAGTAACGAGGAAAAGAATTAAAAGAAAAATCTCGGAAGTAAGAATAATTCTTAAACTGCACGTCAGATGTCGCTTTAACTCGTATAGAAATACATGACTAGCACCAGGTTTGAAAAAAAAAAATTAACAAAAACAGGCCACACATAAAAAAGTTGTGAGGTAACATATCAATGTAGTAATGTAGTAGTTGCAGCCAATTAAATACGCATTATTAAAGTTAATTTAAAAACTGCCAGTCAGATGTCGTTCAAAATTAGATGACAATATGCGGCAAGTACAAACTTTTGAATAAAAAAGAATCATAAAAATAGGAGTATCCAATATAGTTACAAACAATCACGAAGAAAAATAAAATTTGTGATAACTCAAAAACCACCTATCAGATGTCGATTAATGTGTCATGAAACTATGGGACATGTATTACCTTTCAAATAAAAAAAGAATTATGAAAATCAATCCACCCACTCAAATATTAAAAGGAACAATAACTCTAAAACACAGTAAAAAGTTCTGAGGTAACATATATAATAAAAAAAAACGATTTGAGTACCTTCTCTTTTTTTGAAGTTGGTAAAAAATTAATAGTAATCTCAGAGTAATTGTAGAAATAATGGTGGCAAAACTTATTAGCGTGGACTTTGAAAATATAAAAATCCGCTACCAGAGTGTAAAATTAAACAAAGCATGCACTGAATGCTAATCCAATCAGCCATTTCTGAGACCCAAAAGTACTAACAAACAAAAATTCAACAAATTAGTGTTTTGGAAAAGTATTCTTAACTGAAAAGATAGGAATTCTTCATGACTGGGATCAGCTTGCAGCCTAGCCTGGATGACATATTGATAAAAAAAAGTCAATTTATTATTCTAAAGGGTATTCTATCCCTGTGCCAAATTTCATTCCAATCCAATTACAATTTTTTTTATAAAGTGAACTTCCATCCATCTTTACAGACTTTCACATTTATAATACATATTAGTAGGATTACATTTATTGTGCTTTCTTTGTTTATAGCTTCAAACCATGCAATCTCTATTAGAAATACAGCTCTCTGATGAAATTTGGTAATGTCACATATTTTATTATTAGGTGTGGTGTGAAGAGACCTTGACTAATGTCTTTGATAGGATATAAAAATAAATTGGGATTTGCAACATATTTCATTCTTAATTTGGGTATCAGAGTTCAATATGCTCATTCACTTGAATATTTGTGGCATTGCAACTAATGTATATAGAATTAAGAGTTATGTGCAACCTAATAGAAAATAAATATTTTTGTTTTTATTATTTTTACCATAATCTTTTGTTTGTATCAAAACATTTTATTTTAAAGTAGTGTCCACCCGCAGCCTCAGTTTTAATATGTTTGTTTAGAAGCAATACACATATACAAGTTTTTCCTGCATAAATTCTGATCCCGCAGGATTTTCAGAATAAAAATTATTCTATATGTTTATCTAAGTTACCCTCTATTTGTGTGCCAAATTTAATGAAAATAGGTTAGGCAGTTTTTGCATGAAGGAGTTAGAAACAAACTTTCGCATTTATAATAATAGTAGAATAAATAACTACTATTTTAGTTCAAAAGACCGTCATAGAAAGTTAGTTTGTTTTCAACCTATTTAAAAATAGAGACATTCAATGACATTCAATTAATTTCAAAATCGGTAATATATGATAATGCTTTTTTTATTCAAAATCTGGATTTTATCATCTGGCTTTATTTACTATTGAGCAACATCAGACAATTAGTTTTAGGGAATTTAGTTGACTTCAATTATGTTAAAGATATTGTCATTTTAGTACTTGTCAAATTGAAGCCAGTTTTTATAAATGACAGCCCCTTTAAATTGTGAAAATTAATTGGTATAAGATAATATAATTCCGGACACAATAATCAAAAATTCTGGAGATTTTAAAAGGAGATGCATTCACAGACTTATTAGTGCTCTTCACCATATTTGCAATTATGCAAGACTTAATTATTTGTGTTTGGAAGATATTTGTGAAAAAAATATTATTTTTACATAATATTGGTTTCCAGTAGTCTAGTTGTTTGGGACCAAGTAGTCCCAAACAAGCCAAAATGCGAAAGAAATTTAAGTACATTTTTCTAATGTAGCATAACTTTTAATTATTGTTTCAGTAGAATTAGTGGAGAAATACAAAAGATACTACCTATTTCAATGTATGGATACACATCTTATTTCTGAACTCGGAATCATTATTTAAATCATTTCTTAATCACAGAATTTGTCCAGAGATCAAAGTTTTCAGAGCTAAGGAGTTCGACCGAAGAGAGGTTAGGGCAGAACAAATCGTCAATTCTTATAGACATTGTAGGTATGTCTCAAAACAGCATGCATGACACGTTTCGATAATGATAAAGAAACACATAATGAATAAAGGCTCAGTATGTATAGTAACTATCCAATTATAATTAAATCACAAGTTCGGGTACTCATGGAAATATTATATCAACTTGCAGATTTACTATTGTAAGGCATTGTAAGGCGTTCCTGGCTATAACCTAACATTGCATTCGATGGAAAGTTTGGGTTATGCTTTATGGAAAGATTTACTTACCGGGATCTTACGTAACTTCATAACTTAAAACAAATGTTTATCAAAAATATCATCAGATACTTCCTTTAGGTATGCACCACAAATGTCAATAGTGAAAATATAATAATGTTGGAACTCACCTGTAACCTTAAACTTTATACTAATTGAACAAATTATTATATTACAAATACAAGTGTTTTCGATACGGAATTATGAATGAAAATAATAATAAAAATAAAATGGTACGAAAACGATAAGTGAAACACCGGTTACTTTTTTGATAGCCTAGCACACAGGCCACAGAGTAAGTACTAAGCACAGGTGTTAGTTTGGTTGCTTTTTTTTTGTGAAAAAAACTGAGCACAAACTTTGTTTATTAAACACAGCATTAAAGTCAGAATTACTTATAAAATTTGGTAATTAGCATCCACACGAACCGATTGAATACTTAGGGGTACAGACTGTGCTTGGAAGTACTTTTGGTAGCATCAGGTCGTTAGGCAAAGGCACACTTTCCGTCCCTCTATACTATGGCTTACAATTTTCCGTGATTTTATTCTGTGGTTTTCTGATATCTCACTCAATGTCAATGTCACTCTCAGTTGTCAGTTTTATTTAGACATCTATAAGCTATTTTTAGCGATATCAGTGAATGCAGTTACAAAAATTAACAGTGAAAAATCACTCCGACATTGTCACTTCAATCGCTCTTGTAACATTCGTAATAATCATGGATAACAGAGAGAAGTCGATTCGTATGTGGGCGGATCCAGGCGACCGATGATACGAGTGGTTACTCGCATCGCATATTTTTCACGTTTCAGTTCTTAAATATCACTGCAGTACGTCGGTTGTCGATTGCTTGGAGTAAAATTTTCTTAAAACACCGTAAATATGCCTAAATGCGTAAGTTTTATGTATAAAAATGATGGCAGAATTATTTACCTAATTGAGGTTTTTTCTGAAATAAGTTAATACATTATTATATTTATTTTAAAATTATTTAAATTCAACAAGGAAAGGTAAGGTAAGGATGGACTTGGAAAGTATATAGGAAGAAAAGAAAGTAACAGAGCACTTAATTGATGAACAATAAGCTGCGAAGTGATGTTTTACCTACGTCACTGCCCGGCAATGTTCGTTAAGATCCAATCGCAACTTTCAATTCTTTTAGCTGCTGTTGCTCTAGTGGTTGTGATAAATCCCCGTGTTCCCGTAGAATTACTTTCGAAACTTCTTGAATGAGGATTGCAAATTATCTTGAAGTTCAGTGGCCGGTACAACATCACGTACAACAGCAATGCAATATTAGAGATACTTTTCCATTATATTTCTCCGTATGTTTTAATATTATATGTTGTCCTGTAACGGTCGCCAGAAATGTGTCCTGTGTTCATTTGGAATTTCCAACGAAGAAAATTCAAAGAATTTTAATTATAAGTTTTGTATTTTAACGAGAGCAGTTGCAATTGTGAACAAGCAAAAAAGTATATGTAGGTAGGATAATTTATATTATTTACCAAGATTTGGAATGATCGTGGCAAAGGAAACGCTGTGAAGAACTGCGGCATTAGTTTATGACTATGCGTAAACACTCAGCTAATATTGGCTTAATGTCAACATATTAGACAATAAAAAAAATTCTGCAATAATAAAAATTCTGCATACCTTTGCAAAATATTTACAACTCTAAATTAGTAGTAGAACTCTGAATGAATAAAATCGAAGTGCGTGTAGTAGTTACGCTGCAGCTGAATAGCCGTGTACAAAGATACTTCATTAGGTACGTTAAAAGGAGGACGAAACTACGCACTTTCATTTCGTTTATACGCGTACTTCTAAATACTCCTGGTGCCAATCTTTGGAACGCGTATTTAAACGTAATCATACTCGCAAGACTTAGTACGCGATTTTTCAAGTACGATTTACCTCTACAGGTAGGTGGTTAAGGGTCCTTCCTACACCTACAGTTCCTAAACGCCGTGAACACCGTGATTGCAGTGACTGCGAGCGAGATGTGACTCTACGTGACCGAAATTTAATTTGATCCGACGTTCCACGTAACAAACTAAGTAGCAGTGTTATATTGTCACATTGTTTTCATATCTTGTCACCGGTATCACTTTTGCAAGCAGATCCCAGTGATTTAATAACTGTGAAGTTATTTGTGAGCAAGTCTAGTTTTATTATCAGTTTTTTGTTAATCTATGATCAAAATTCTTAAACTCCTCTCAACAAGATTAATAGTTAATTTTTTGTATAAATATGATAGCCAGATTTAAATTATGACCGTGATCTTTACTTCTTTCACTGTGTGTAAAATGCACGTCTAACCATGCTAAAGGAACTGGGCGACATTCAGACGACTAAACGCTTCATTGTTATCGCTATAATTCTAGGTGTAATTTTGATTTTAAAGGAATACGTATATTTTTTTCAATAATGACTCAACAAAGAGTAGCATATTTCTATAACGCGGACGTCGGCAACTTCCACTACGGCCCTGGACATCCCATGAAGCCGCACAGACTGTCGGTCACACACAGCTTGGTCCTCAACTACGGTCTACATAAAAAAATGCAGATATACAAACCTTACAGAGCCAGTGCCCACGACATGTGCCGCTTCCACAGCGAGGACTACATTGAATTCCTACAAAGTGTGACGCCTCAGAACATTCAAAGTGAGTTAGTTATTTCTCTTTGATAAATGGGAAGTCATGCTGACCTGTGACCCTTTATTCCTTCATAGTGTACA
Source organism: Asbolis capucinus (assembly GCA_018249125.1). Classification (NCBI taxonomy): domain Eukaryota; kingdom Metazoa; phylum Arthropoda; class Insecta; order Lepidoptera; family Hesperiidae; genus Asbolis; species Asbolis capucinus. The sequence goes on from DWJZ01000260.1 coordinate 6,336, forward strand.
GTGGATTAGAAAACATCAAATTACTAGGAATTTAAGCCTTGCAGGAAACAATATTATTTATTGTTACTTTTTATTGACTATCAACTATTAACATTAGTAAACAAATACTACAAAACAAAGTCTGCAAAAGAACCAAGTTAAAATAGTATGACAATACAGCTGGTTAATATCTTAATATGAAATATCATTATTTATTTCAGGCTTTTCTAAAGATTTGTTACATTATAATGTGGGAGATGATTGCCCTGTGTTTGAGGGTCTGTTTGACTTCTGCTCCATGTACACGGGTGCCTCCCTGGCGGGTGTTATGAAGCTCAACAACAATGTGTGTGACATTGCTATCAATTGGTCCAGAGTGCTACATCAAACCAAGAATTTTGAGCCGTTAGCTAATTATAATCGAGCGGTTGAAGTCTGATCATAAGTTGAACTTTAATTCTTTTGTGATGAGACTGCCAACTGAACCTTTCTCAACCTTCATGAAGGAAGATTTATGGCCGAGAGATGTTGTATTCTGGCAATTCTGAGGCCAGCTTCTGGCTACCTACAGTGTTTTTATATTGTATATATTTTTTCTATGGGCCTTAGTATAAATAAATAAAGAAATGTTTGGTTTATTTTCAATTTACAAGACCCTGGTGTTGGGTACAGCACATACTTTTTGTTTATTTCTTTATTTACCTCCTACATTTATGCATGTGAGTGCTATTAACTAAGCAATAAATTCATTTCAGTAATTTTATGAAATTGGCATGGGTTATGTCTTTATGCCGGTCCATGTGAGATAATAGCAATGGTAAATTTGGTACCCTCATAGTTTGCAGACTCCTTTCCCTTGTCAGCATCCTTGAATTTTTGCTACTTAAAAGCAATAGTTCATTATAAAATACAGATTAACTACTCAATAATGAGTAGGCACTGCATTTGAACATGAGGAGTGCAGGACCTTGAGGTTAATGTGTTTAGTTAATACTTTTATTAATGAGTACAGTTTGAATTCTTTGTAGGTTTCTGCTATGTGAATGACTCTGTGATAGCAATATTGGAGCTTCTCAAGTACCACCCTCGAGTGTTGTTCATCGACATCGATATTCTAATTCACCGACCACGTGATGACCGTCAGCTTCCACAAGTACGGGAACTACTTTTTCCCGTGCACTGGCGACATGTACGAGAACGGAGCGGAGAGCGGCCGATATTTCTCCGTGCATGTCCCGTTGAAGGAAGGAATTGACGACCAGAGTTACGTTCAGGTGTTTGAGCCGGTGATATCGTACGTAATGGAGTTCTTCCGGCCGACTGCGATCGTTCCGCAGTGCGGCGCGGACTCGCTGCCGGCCGACCGGCATGGCTGCTCCGCGCTGTCGACGCGCGGCCATGGTGAGTGCGTTAAGTTTGTCAAGACACTTAACGTGCCCACGCTGGTGGTGGGCGGCGGCGGCTACACGGTGCGAAACGTGGCGCGCTGCTGGACCTAAGAGACCTCGCTGCAGCTTGACGAGAATATATCCAACGAGCTGTCATACACCGAGTAACTCGAGTTCTTTGCATCCGACTTCCAGCTGCACCCTGAGGTCAACAGGTACTGCTGTCCATTCACCTTCTTATAATATATATTGCTCTATTTTACAAGAACTTTAATCAATATCGCGCTGTCGCCAGCACGACAAACGCGAACAGCAAGCAGTACCTGGAGGCCATCACGAAGCACGTTTACGACAACCTCAAGATGTGTCAGCTCTCGACTGCCGTGCAGATGACACGCACACCGGGTATGCTCTCTTCAACTACGTATATTATAACACACTATAGATAGACAATAAAACAGTCATTAAACCAATGTCTATCTTTTCAAGTGACTTGTACAATGAGGAGTATCAGATCAAGGAGGAGTCACATCCCGACGTGCGGATTAGCCAGGAGGAGGCGGAACGGATGGTGGAGCCCAAAAACGAGTTCCATGAGGATGAGAAGGATAACGACAAGGACGGGGTCACAGTGCCCACTGACATCAAGAATACACAGTAATCAGCCGACCCGGGCGACCCCCTGGCCATTTGACACCTCCGGTACAAGAAGTACAGAAGCTTCCTGTACTATTAGCAATAGACGGTAGTGCCCTCTAGGACAGTGACTACTAATTGTGGAACTATGTGGAATTTGTGACTAGGTGTGGAGTGTTGAGTATGTAGGACCCTTGGCTGGTATGGCTATCGTCTGTAGCGTCTTTGTGGAGCAGCTCTATACGATGTTTGTAGATGGGAGTAGAGATATGGAGCTTTCCCGGCTCATCCAGAGTGAGTTGAAAGTGGACTCACATGTTCTATCTATGCACTTGATTGTGAAAGTGCTATTAATGTAATTTTGTGACTGATATTTAAAGATCTGGTACAATAGTGATAACTTATTCATTTATTTAAATTTGCATACATAACATTAATTTTCCACAGATTGTAGTATCATAGTATGCATTGTAGTATCGCAGTGTTTATCGGTATCATAGTGGCTGGTGCTACCGACAGTAGTAGTTCCTTAGTATTAGCAGTCCCCCCACTTCCCATTCTGGTAAACTTGTTGCTTTGGATGCGACCATCTGATTTTGAGGTAATACTGGCATCACTCCAATAACCGGGTAATCTGTCTCGAAGGGTGACAAGAAACATACCCGCGACTGACTGAGCCTACGAGGTGGATATTTTACTTCTTTTTTGAGGAGTTTTTAAATTTTGAGTAACATCACAAAGTAACATTTGTCCCGTCGCTTCAATTTTTCTGTTGACGTTCTTTCTCTGTCATATTGGCAATCCCATTCTTTTTCTACAATAAATGTGTTCTTCCATTTAGAGACGCAAGACATAATTTTTTTCATTACAATTATAGATTTCATTTGGCGTCAAATTATATGTATCGTATATCCCCGAGCGAAAAATAAAATTTGTTCACAGCCGTTTTGTTAAAGCTCGAGCTGCTGAGCTGATGTAGGTTCTGGTTTTCGTATGGACAAATCTGGGTGACGTTTAAAAACCCTTTTAACTCATCTTTTCCAGTTTTCTTTTTATTACTGCGGCACAATGATTCTTTCCATTTTTTCCGCCAGCTCAAACCCTAGCTTTCGTAGAAAAACTGCACTTAACCCAAATACTTTCCATTTCCTTATCACGAGCTCACCTTCTTGTTTGGAAAACATGAGTTTTGTGCTTCCCGGAGTTAAGTCACATCTCGCCCTTCTTTATTTTGTTGACGTGACGCTCTAAGGTGTCCGGGAGCTCTGTATAGCTCGGCTGTTTTTTATGTCATACAATTGACTTAGCATTTCAGTTTTGTTATATGTCATACAATTAAATTAGTATTTCAGTGAGTAAAACAAAAGTAAATAATAGTAAATTTTAAAATATTAGTTTGTAAAGATTTTTATGATTTGCATGTCATTTAAAATTGTAAATATAATATTTTTACATAATTTATTGTATTCTTTTATTTGCTCAACTAAGTATCCCCCAGTAGTTATTTTATTGTACCTGTGAACACATGTAGCAGTAATGTTATTAAGATTATGAAGAAAAAAGTGGCCAAAATATGCCCTAATATGTATATTAAGTGCAATATGAGAAGAGAACTTTCAGAATAAACGAACATATTTCGTAAAAAGTATTTTTACGATATGGCTCGCAAGTTTAGCTCGCTGCTATGTGATATAATATGTCGAAGGCAAAATGACGTAAAATTAAAAACAACTATTCTATTATTTGTCTATGTCCATCTCTTCGTCGTAGACATACGAATACGAACGTCTCGCTGCATCTTTTATCATTTAGCTTTACCACCTACAACGCATCGCTGCCTACCATCAGATGGGATAGTGGTCAACAACTTATTTGTTGGATACAAGAAAATAAAAAAAAATATGTCGGCTACGGGCCTTTTTTTGGAGTTATACTGGGGCGTATCGAGGACGGTTACTAGTTAATGAAACAATATGAGTATATTTATTCACATAATTTATTAGTTCTCATTTCTTTACAAATAAAGATTCAATTAAAACAGAGCATTTATTTTTTAAGTAGTTTTATTCTGCACCTATCACTAAATACTATACTTACATTTTAAATACAACTTGTATATCTATAGCGTTCTGTAGGTACAGATGTATATTGTACTTTCATTATTTATGGACTATTATATTTTCAAAGTAAATGTAATAATAAAATAAAGTAATAGGTACTCTCTCCTTATGTTTATTTATAAATAGCGTAGTTCCACTGGTATAATAGTTTATTAATTTAAAGTGTCTCGAAGGGCAACAGGTTTGTAGCTTTAGTGAACTTTTCCAGTCGACCGGGTCTTACGAAACATACAATAATATGATAAAATAATGACTCATAGGTAGAACATTGATTCATAGTTGTTACAATAGAGTTCTGATTTAGACCGCACGCTTTCACAATTTAGCTGCCCAAGTTACAATCGCTATCTTTCTAAACTGCCTCGGCCACGGTTCGATAACATTTTTTTACATACAAACTTCTCAAGTTTGTATGAACGGCATTTTCACCAAAGAATGGTAAGTATAAGTTGCAATGAATAACAGCGTTTGGGTACCGGGCAAGTACAGTTAGTATAATATTCCTCGAAATGTTGATTTCATCATTTACATGTAGATTAATTCAGTAAATTGATCTAGTAAAGTTTGTTCACCTATCTAGGTCTTAGAGGACTACAGTAGCTCTAGCCCTAAACCTACTTAAATATATAAGTACAAATGTTTAGTTACTATGTTGATAGTTTATTACATTTATGTAATTTGTTTTGTAGGTATCTACACATATGAATATCGTAATTCCTAGAAGTTTATAAATTGTTATCAATATTTGGCACACATTTAACAATTGGTTCCTACCCTCAGAGATAGGAACTAAAATAGTTTTATTTCATTCATTCTATCTACAAACTAAATAACGACGATGTTAAAATACTGTCGTATCTTTATGCTCATCGGTCGAGTTCGTTCGCCTCAAGTTTCTGTATCAGAATATCTTAGAAAACATATTCGTGTACGACCGACCAGTTGGCACCCAGTTACATGGTCACGCACGTTTTCTATAAACTAAATCAACGTTAGCATATCTTCGAGTCTTACTACTTAAGCAAATAATGTAACCTGAAAGTTCTCTTCTGTCGTTCATGGCTCCGACACCCATCGAGATAAAAATGTCATACCAAATGAATAGTATTAAACAAGGGAACATGCATTCAACACAGATAGATACAATACATCTACATATATTATACGATATTGTTATTTGTGCTCTGCCATTTAATATCTGGCTGTGGAGGGACCATCACCCCCATACTCCGTGATTGTTTTACAATAGTTAACCCAAAATTATCTTTAATAATAGCTAATATCTGCTCAAACAAGTTACACATACTTTACTAAGATATTAACGTGTGTATTTCGTCCCAACTAAACTTACTTTCAGATGTTATTAATTGTATTACTTATTATGGTTTAAGATTACATCTTATCCTAGAAACAATACATACTCGTAATCTTCATAAAACCAAACAACCACTACTATTAATTGACCGCCCACGAGTTGGTCGTCACTTACTTCAATCAAATTCTCTCGTTCGTTTCGACTTATCCTACTATCCGAACCATTGTCACTCAATTCCCGATCTCCGTAGTTTACCGCTGTGCTTTCTTCTTCCCAATCTTCATCACCTTCATCGATTCTCTCTGCTCCAAGTGATTTTTGAGAATTTTCATTTTCAACTAGGTTACCGCGGTTTGATTTTTGTCCATCGGGAATGTCGACCCGGCTGGGTCCCCTTAGTGGGTGAGATCAAAGTCTCTTGTGCGAATCAGAGCTGGCGTTCCGCAGGGAGCCGAACCTCTTGGTGGGCGGGGGAGGGGGCGCGGGGTCGCGGTCCAGGCTCGCCGCGCGCAGGATCAGTCCTCTCGACTGATGGACTGACGACTGCGGTTGTATCTACGGAACAATACAATTGCTCAGTTGGAGCGATAACGATAACTCAAATATGAGTGTTTTCTATTTTATAATAAATCAAATATATGTATATATTCTCTAATCTACCGGCACCTTATGTTTATGATAAAAGTACTCTTCATTACTTTAAAGATTTATAAAAATAATTGGGATTGTAATTCGGCTACCGGTTCCCCTAATGAGCCGAGTCGCTGCACTCTGTGACCTGTCCTGCTAGGGCGATCAGTGAAGGAAGTCTCCAGGGAGCGCTGCGAGGACTCGCTGACGGACCGCGACAGCAGGTGAGTCGTCGACGACGAGTTCGAGTCTTCTATGTTGGAGTACTCATCGGGACTGTCATCGCGCAGCGGTGTGTCGGACTCCTGTGCAGCAGTATCAATATTTTGTTTCGAATCATTCGTTGAAGAAAAAATAATAATCTAGAAACTTGTTTTTCAACTAGCTACCACATTTTAGTAGGTAATTACGCTGACACTATACACCTACCTCTTCTAAATCTCTTAGCGTTGAAGGATAGTGATGCCTTCTAGCCTCTTCGCGTTCTTTTTGCCGTTCTCTCTTCTCTAACTCGTCTGCCAACATCATCACCTCCCAGTCGCCGCCGCTGCCTGAAAATGATATCCAATTTTGTACCGATGATATGTTCATGTACTCTGTCTATACTTGGTGCAACTTCGATCCGGAATAAATGTAATATAGACCATATATATTTCTTTTGGGCTTTCCATTAACTGACATAATTGAGGTTTTTCCATTTAAACTCATATTATATTTTCGAAAATTAGTTATTAAACTGAGTATTGATCCCGGACAAGCACAAACTACAAATAAATATAGCCATCCCAGTCACGCAAAAATTACAATTACAACACACAACATCATTCACAAATTCATGCTCTGACATATTTAATTTCATGAAGGAGTTAACAACCTCTCAACCTACTCAAGTATTTTGTTTTATACTTTTAAATTTATTGATTTTCGTTTTAAAACACTGTACATGTTTCACCACGAAAATAACATGATTTACAAATAAAAGTTTTTCAAAATGTAATGATGATGAAAAAATGAACACAATATAAATTCTCTCATTTATAAATATGTACACATGTTTTGGAAACTAATATTTTTTCAGTCAGTGGTTGCCTGGATGTGGATGTTATGTTAAAATGTCAAAATGTATTGTTACTAATACGTGTACCATAAAGATAATTTGTTGTTGTTGATGATACGAAAGAGTTAACAACTACATTTGCATAAAACAACCAAAAGTTTAATTCACCTGTATGTCACAGGCTGCTATTAATCATTCCAGATTGAATTTGCGCCGAGTATTGGCGCAAATACGATTTGGATTTTTTATCGTGTATAGGTACATTTGGTTTTAGCTAGTATGCTGACTTGGCATGGCGCACTTTAAATGATGGCAGACGACCCGAGGTCACCTTTTGCTTTAACGGTATATTGATATTTCAAATCGCTATTTTGTTATAAGGACATAAGTGAAAACAGAAGTGAAAACTAAGGATAATTGTTGTTGGATAACCTTAATAACAATATTATAAATGCCAACGTTTGTGAGGATGGACATGTTTATTACTCCTTTACGCATACACTACTGAACGGGTTTGAATGAAATTTGGCACAGAGATAGATTGTAGTCTGGAATAACGCATAGGTTAATTTTCATCAACACACCAGGCTGCTGGAAACTAGCGTTGGATAAGAGTGAGATGTGTTACCTCCGACGGGCGAGAAGGAGGCGCGCGCGCGGTAGGCGCTCTCGACGAACGCCTCGAACACCGGCGTGTGCGGGATGGAGCCCGACTCGCTGCTTGACGTCGAAGCGCTGAAAAACATTGAATACGTCACGACATCCTTGTTTTGATTATGTATGATGTCATCCCCTAGGGCCTGTATTTCTACTATCCGATCACTTGTTACTCAAATCTTGAATTTATTAATTAAAAAAATATATACATATCTGTATAACATATTAGAGTTTAGTTTATTTTGTTGCGTGCTTCGGAAGACGCAGCAGTCGGTTCTGCCCTGTAAAATAGCACACGTTTAGCCTCGTCCGAAACCTCCTTACAATGGTGGCTTAAAAAGTTGGATTAGCCAGGCCCTCCATCAATCCGTATTACAGCGACGTGGTGGGGTATAAGCATATTGGAGCTCTAAGATTCCTCAGTTATGTGGAGAGCCCCGTGTTTATTAGGTCAGGCATGAGTTGGAGCCGTGAATCCAATTTACTCACTCGTCGCTCCAGCTACAGTCGCTGGGCATGTCGAGAATGACGTCACTGCTGGTGTTGGCGGGACGGCGTGCTGCGCTCGCGCCCCCGGCCGCGCCCCGCTGGTACCCGAACAGCGAACCCAGGCTGAACTTGCGGTGCTGGCGGTCACTGCGTTCTGATAATGTTTTGGAAGTTATGACCATAACATATATATTCTTTAAATTATATTGATTGATCATCTACCCCCATAAACGTTATCAACTCAAGTACATGGCTTAAGTAATAAGCGTCAATATTGACAGGTCCCAATAAACCCCAAATACACCAATTACTCCTAAACGCTTTATAACGGGTGACAGAACAATAATGTTTGGAAGATAACTAAGATGACCGGGAGAAGGAAGAATTTCAAAAGGTACCTTTATATCAAGTTGCAACTCGGGTTATATAACTGGAGTAGGAGTTATAATTAACATCGTTAACAATACAATTTAATCGAAAAATGACATTATTTTGAAGGTTTTTATATTCTTACTTTTATCCGTTCTTCCAGTGTGGTGCATTCCGGTGTCAACGGACAGTGTCTTCTTGATTTTCGTTTTGGTGTTATCTAAGTGGCTTCCGAAGAAGTGAAACGCTCGTCTGCTGGAACGCAAGCTGGACTGCTCTGGACTCAGCAGCGACCGGTCCTCGGACGTCGTTTGAGGTGATATCGGCCTGTCAACAGAACTGCTGATTGGTTCTAGAAAAGCACGGTCTAACTATGGACAAAATTTGTTACAACTTTGTTAATAATTATTGTGTTGACAATAATATGAAGTAGGCGACTAAATAAGTACTCATCGGCCTATGGCAACATGTCAAGGCATTAGTTACCCAGAAGCAATGACCTTGTTCGAAAACATTTCATTTGATACTGTTTTCGTACGGAGATAATTGTTCCCATGTTTACTAACGTACCTTGTCAAGTCCTGCATCTCCATTGTTTCCTGATCGCTCTGATCTTCCCACGATTTCCGTTGCCTCAGTTTTGCCATTCGTCTTTTAGAATACGTTCCAGCTTTACCATCCAAGTTCAAATCTAATCTTTTTGATTTAGTGACTGTCCAGTCAGGCTTACTAGATAATGTTTTTTCAGTTCTATTCGATAACGATTCTGCCAGGCATTGTAGTTCTGTGTATGAGAGTTTTGACAATTCAACACCTGCTGTCAGTTCTGTGAGGGATTCTTCAGTCAAAATTTCACACGATGTTGCTTTTTTATCTGATGACGCTTGATCTTCTGAATCTTTTCTTTTATTATCTTCTTCAACACTTACGTCAGGGGGAGATGTGGCAAATACGGTATCTAAAGAGTCTCCTCTCTGTAAGTTTACAATAATGCCTTATATATATATATATATAATATATAATACGAATGCCTTAAACTTAAAAGAGTATAGGCTATTGATAAGTTGGTACGCTTTACCATCTACGACTTTATTGTCATTTAACGTTAGATGGGATCATAGTTAGGTGCAAATTTATAAATTTACAGCAAACTAATATTACTGACTTATATGAAAACAATTAATTATTTTTCTTAACAGTATGACTTACCATAAATCCTTCTTCAGCTCCAGAAACGTCTTCACTTCCAGAACTGCCATTTTTTGATACGGGCTGGTTAATTACACTTAAATGGCTCACTTCTACAGTTTCTGTGGATGTGATTGTTGCTAATCCTAATCTTTCTAATTCTTGTATCCGCTTTTGAAGTTGACTGATGATTTCATCACGCTTTTTGACTTCGTTTTCTAAACTACTGAATCTGAAAATCATATGAGGTGACTTTAGGCGTATGTTCCTATATTTAATATATGTATATACAATTATAGACTACAATACCTTTGCTGAAATTTTCCCATAACTTCTTGTAAGTGTCCTTGTATAACCTGCTTAATTCCGGATAGAACTTCTCCAAAATATTCTTGTTCCTCTATTGACCCTGTAAACATAACTATTAACAATACCCTAATTTGCAGTCGTAGCAACTTGTGATATTTGTTTAATGCCTTAAAAGATATTATAATAATTATGTATGACACGCTGAACTTAATTTTTTTTTTACTGTTTCTTTTAACCAAAATCTAATAATGATGAAAAAACAACAAATCAATATTTATTTAGTTGTTTTCACTAGTTTAAACATTCTTGGTATACAAACTGGGATATATCAAAGCATTGAAAACCATGTTTAATCCTAGATCTGTTAAAAAGTACAAGTATAAGTTAGTTACCACGTAAAAGTTTCCTTTGATTTGCTACAGCTGATATCAATGTTAGTTTAGGTTTCTCTGTAGGAACTTTTATATCTTCAGGCCTCAATGAGCTAATATCGTATATTGGTTCGATATTCGGTTGTGTTTCATTTTCAGCTTTTATATTTATTTTGTAACTTTGTGCAATCACTAATTCTTTTTCAGGTATTTGGCTCTCACTTGACACTACTGAGGAGCAATCTGAGTCTATTACGATAGAATCTGATGTCAGTAATGGAGTTGGTGGTGCTGATGCTTGTGATAGTGAAAATTTGTGACTTTCCGGTAATTCAAAAACATCATCTGTAATATCTACTGGAGCACTTCCTGGAGGTGAAGGTAAAGTATGGCGATGGAAAGTCACACTTTTTGAAAATTTTGAGTGTCTTGCAGCATAGCCTTCTAACGTTGGAGCTCTTATTAGTCTTTTTAATTCATTACTTCTTTCTGGACTTTGTGCAGGTGTTACGTCCTCGGATAGTTTTTTCAATATGGATTTTAGTGTACGTCTTTCAAGCGTTTCATTAGATCCGTGACTGCCAAGTGAATCAATCGATTTCCTTTTGAATTTACGTTTATCCATAGTACTACCTTCAGAATGGCTTCTGGTTAGCGTATCGCTTAGCAAATCTTCTGAGGAACTTGTGCAGTCTAGACTAGAGCTTCGTACTTTAACAACTTTTTCTAGTTCGGCTAGTTTTTGCCTTTCATTTAAAATTTTTAATTTTTTGACAAACGGCAGACCTCCGTATTCGGGTGATAGATCGTCTATTGATCTATAATTTTTGGCCTTTGGTAGTAACATGGTTCCTGCTGTAAATGCAGTCTTCGCATCATTTGGTTTTGTAACATTAACATCTTTAGAAGACAATAAATCTATAGATTTATCTTGGACGGGTTCCAAAGGGCTTGTTAAACATATTTTAGGCTTATCTGAACTAGCAATATCACTATCGATCTCAACATTATTATTGTCTATTTTTACAAGCTCTGCCGTAGTAACTAAAGGTACACAACTATTTGTATTACTTTGTGACGAGCTACCTTCCAAAGGTGCTTTTAATTCAATTCCGGGTTTTTCTTCTATACTACCTCTACTGTTACTTTTAGATTCTCCTAGTATAGAAGCTTTTTTTAGTTTAGACCAGGGTTTCTTGCTTTGTATTTCCTCTGGAGTTTCTTTTGGGGTCAGAGGACTAACTTCTGCTGAAGATTTGTCTATTTGGATTTTTTTATTTTTATCAGACACACTGTTTTCGGTATTTTTACATGTACCACTACTTTGTAATATCTTTAGTCTCTCTCGAAATGTGGAACCAACAACTTTAGCCGGTGATTTAATTTTGCTGACAACTGAATGTGGAATGGAAATGAGGTTGCTTTCTGTTTTTGGCGTCGGCTCGACGACAGCTGCGGGTTTCTCGGTAAGATCTTTGTTAAGCGGCTGACAAACAGCTGTGCCGTCACTATGAACTTGCAATATTTTATCTTTAAAGCTAACTTTAGGACGGGATGTGCCGTCACTTGAACCCGAAGAATTTTTCCTTGACATTTTAGCAGTAGGACTTTGTAATTTACCTGGAGAACTCGACTCAGACCCTTTCCGAATGGGGCTTAAATTTTTTATCGTAGGACTAAGAGGACTCTTAATTGAACTGGGGCTTATAGTATCCGAGCTAGACGGCTGATTACTAGTAGTCGGTGTTAATTGGGTCTTCTCCCTTTCTTCTTTAGCTTTGAGTAATAACAAGCGTTGTAGAAGGGGTAGGCCTGCTCCGATAATTTCAGGTTCCGCGGCAGGAGCAGAGCTTGTAGATGGGGTTGGTTGTTGAGGGGTCAGCGACGATGTTGACGACGCAGAATGTCTCTGTTTAGATTTCTCTTCTCGATCCTGTAAACACAAGGTTGAACTTCTAGTACGTAGATTTGATTTGTAGCCAATACACACTTTTTACGATTTCGCTAATGTAGCAGAATTATAATCAATATTATAAAAAGTAAGATTTTTAATTGTAATGATTGCGAACCTGTTTTTCTTTGAGTAACTTTAATCTCGAAAGTAGCGGCAGTCCGGCACCTATTGGAGACACGCTTTTTTCACAGTCCTTGCTGCCCGATGTAGTTTCACCATTATCCTGCAAGCATAATTACTATAGAGTTGTTATCCTTACGAGAGTATATGTAGAGTCCAGTCAAAATAAGTAAATAATTTTTGATTTATATACTATGGAACATACAGTGCAATATTTATACAATATTAAAGTTACATATGCAGCCCAATATTGTTCCAGAGAAATTGAGGAGTACTAGGAGCATAGTCCACCAAGTTGCGGACTGGCTGAGGCGCCAGGCACTAGCCCAATAGTCGGATTTGTTCTCTCTAACACCAATTACTAACATCTTGATTGTGGGCTTGCGAGTCGTCGCTCTCGACGCGCGGCATCCGCCTGAGGACTTTGCCCTCGACGGCGCCGCGTTCTGCCCCCAGCGCGTGCAGCTCCAGCGCCTCCCCCGAGCGGCGGCCTGCGCGAGATCGACTGCGGATGGCATTGCGGATTCCCTGAAGAATGTGGACAAAGAGACATTAGACTAACTGGTGGTTTAGCTAGTGACGCCATTTGTTATTATAGCTCATCTCCTTATAGTTTCTAAACACGCGTAATACCTACAAGCTGTGACTACCCTGTTGCTATATTTATATTACATCCTGATATTTCAAATGACTTCGACAAACGAGAACATCATCAACGTCGTTGGCCTAAGCATTTTAGGGATACTGCAAAACACTACTCGTCAGATGTTCTTCAGATATCGCCCAAGTTTTGGTATATGGGACTGACAAGCACTGGGTTTCAAATTTCGAATCGAAATCATCAAAATTCTGACACCTAGTAACTAAAAATACCGCAAAAAACTTAAGTACTGTATTCGCATTGAGTACCTCTCCCTATTTTTGAAGTCGGTTAAAAATATACATTGAATGAGTGAACCATACCTTCACATCAGTTCGTAGTTTGTGCACTATCCGCTTGGAGGCGCTGTCGTCCGTCGGCTTGTCCGGGCTCACTTCACCTGGAATAATAAATAGTAAAATATGTTTCTGGAGCGCACAATGTGATTTGCATCGCTAAAGCTTCCAGTCATCCTCCTGCTTCAAGAGACTGTTTAAATTGTATATGGCTGCAGAGCTCGAGTTGATGTTTAAATTCAATTTGTTTTGTTGTTTTACAAGAAGCATTTCAGACGACCGCCTTAGAAGAGGAGCATCGCTTGGAATTTATTATTAGATTTTAATTGAAGTTTGCGTGTTTATAAGTGTGAAATTTATAAGTGTTGGTAGCGACGAGTTCTTTTTTAATGTTTGGAATGGGAACTATTCAACATAACTTTAAGTATGCAATTGCTTAGCGCAGCTGGAAATTTATTCTAAGTATTCGAAATGACTGAATCAAAGGTCTAGTCTGGAGCGAGTACACTGGCGTGGTCGGCCCACAATGTCACTGACTACATCAACGGCTATAAACAAAATTGATACCTAGTAATCAATATTTTTATAGCATGCAAGGTGGTTGTAATATTTGTTTCTAGTGGCAAATATCTGTCGCAGCATTGTAATACAGACTGAGCGATCTGTATTACACCTCACATATGTATGTAGTACTCGTTTAGAGTTCAATAGCATGTTTGCAGCGGTTCTTATTGGTTTCAGTACGACTTTGGTATCGTCGTGGCTCACCCTCTCAAATAATAAAAACATAACTATATTTCTTTACAAATTCATCCGCCTCACTATATAAATGAATGTTAATGCCAACAATGTTATGTTTGCTAAAGTGTGGTTTGTAAAACTCAATGTCATCAATATTAGTGAGACTTAAATACACAATGGTCATTCACGCTGTTAACGTGGCTGTATCAACTGGCCCCAATCCGATTGCTATCACCGCCCTTATAAGTCTTTTGCCAAGCGCCTCATCGTGTTCCTGCTGAGGACTTGAGAGCTAGATAAGTTGTTTATAGTGTTTCCGACGAGCGACCACCGCACTGTCACACACCATTAAGTGGCTCATTTGTCGGCCTTAACCATCAAGATACCTTTGACTTTCTTGGACATGTTCTTAGCTTCTTGCAGGCGCTTCCTGCCCAGCGTCTGCAATATCTCCTGAGCCTCAGGATAGTCCTTCATGGCAGCCAGCACGTCCTCTCGGGACAGAGAGAACAGCTCCGAGTACCCCACCGACCGCACGTCAGCTGTCCGCCTGCCGGGTTTCATACGTTTTTTGTCTTTTTGGACCTTACCAACGTTTATAAAGTACACCTGGTTTAAAATACACTTACAGTAACGTAGCTTGGGTTAGTATAGATGGCCGAAATCGCTGACGTTCTCTATTCTTCCGTTAGCTGGATTTGCCTTATAAAACTAACCAACGAGACATGCTCCGCCACGACATACATGCTCATGGTAAGCGCCGTGGTACGATAGAGAACTGAAGATTTCAAACAAAAGGCCCCTTTTCGCCGTTGCTCACGATTGTCTATGCAACTGGATATTTACGTATTACTAAAGCATATTTGGCTCATCAAGTTTCTTTTAGGTGTTAGTACCACTAATAAATAATAATAAATATCTTTGGACAACTCGCACACAGCCATCTGATCCCAAACTAAGCGTTAGCTTGTACTATGGTGATCAGACAACTGATAAACACACACATATATTTTTAAATAAATTCTTATATATATATATATATATATTTACTCCCAAACATACAGAACAAGCATTCCTACTCATCACAGAAAAGTTTGACCTGGGTAGGAATCGACTATTTACTAGACCAACCGGCCTGTCACTAATAAACTTTGGAATTGCATTTATCTTACTTATTAAGTCCATCAAGATTCAGTATTCCAATTTCACCGAAGAAATCCCCCGCCTTCATGGTGGTGAGCACCCGGCCTGTCTCCGAGATCACCTCCAGGATGCCGTCGGCGATGATGAACATCTCCCTCGCCACCTCACCTGCTCAACAATTACGTACATTCGATAAATTCGACCATATCGCTTGCTTCACTGACCAGACTACAGGGAAACCTTTCCCTGTTCTACTCCAATACTTATTAATCGGGTTTTGGATCATACGCCAATCAGATAAGGCTTTAAAACTAAACTCGGGGAACAAGGAGACGTTCAAGTTTTTCATAATTATATTTTACATGTTTTTTTAATATCTTATTCTTTTGAAATTATTTCTAACGATTGTTGTATTGTATTGTAACTAATTGATTTGATTCCTTCGATCAATTTATATCAGACAGAAAATAAACTTTGTTTCCTCATGTTGCATTCTTAGATTTATCAATAATTTGCAACAAGTACCTTTCCTGCATATGGAATCCCCGGGCGTAAAGATGTACGCCTTCATCTTCAAGACGAGGTCATGCAGGAACTCCGGCTGGCACTCCTGGAATATCGTCACCTGCAAGCAGACACGCCCTACATTGGTTCAAAGTTTTTTTTTGTTTATTTGAAACATAGACCTTCCCGCCAATAGTCCGGTAAACGATATTTAGATCGAAATTCACATTCAGAAAAACAAAAAAAGACATTTCGTTTCTAAATCTATAAACAAATTTAGAAAATATATATGTGATGCATTTTAAGTTGTAGATGTCAACAAAACGTCACTAGGAATTCCATGTCATGGCCCTTACCGAATTACTCGTTTGGCTCGTGTCGATTAATAAACTAACTATGTAATAATTCTAACATTAAAACTGTAACTAAACTGTAATAACTGGCCAGTCTTATTACGTTACGAGTACGTTACGTACGTCATTAGCTACGAGTACGTTGATTTTTGAGCTTGTGTCAATCATTTATTTTCAACATTCGCGAGTAATTTAAGGATTAATGAATATGATAAATATGTATAAATATCCAAGGATAGACACTAAGCATATTTGCTTCTACAGTGGTGATGAGATAACCGTTACTATATTTTTAAATATACATATATATACATAGATACTTTTATTACACTCTGGCCCACAGTCAGGTTCACTAACTATTAGACCAGTAGGCCAGTCGATGATGATACGATGTATGCGCGAAGTGTTTTGCTGGGGTAACAAACAGTTATGAATGTACGCATAGCTTTTCTGTTCCAGAAGTCTGTCTGTTAAAGAAGCTAGTCTTACCTTCTTCAGGACGCTCAAGTTGACGTGTAAAGCGAGTTCAGTCTTTAATTTGTCTGGCAGGAGGCCCAGGGCGGTGTTGATGTCTCCTCCTCCCTGTATTCTGCCGCGAGACCAGGAATAGTCGTACCACCGCAGGACTCGTCTCTTCATACCGCCAGGAACCTGGTAGAGTTCAGAAAACACCAGATCAAAAATCATCACAATCCACTAGCATTCGTTTTAAAACGGTAAAGTACTTCGACTTTGAACCAATAAGGTAATTAAGATTCCATTAGGAGAGAAAGTTTTAAAGATACATTTTGGATTGTATAGGTACTATCGCTACTTGTACATTTTAGGGTTTCGTATGTGAAGAAGTAAAACGGAAACCCTTATAGCGTTATTTTGTTATAAGTGTACTATAATTGTAAGGGTTCGACGGGTACTGGAATGATTATTTTTCATGGAAACATTTTTCTTTAAGCATTGCCACGTGATCGACCGCGTTTCATTTAGTGCGTCTTTGTCCACATATTCATTTCTACTATTGCCTTCCCATTCAGTTCACTAGCCTTACAACTATGGACGTTTCTGTAGTATATTACGTTAAAACGGTCAGTATATCCAGTGTATTTATTAAGTTACCTTGTGATGTCTCATGTAAGTCTTGGCACCATCTAGTAATCTTTCAAATTCAAGTCGATTAGCATTCCTGTTGGTGATGACATTGCCGACCTGGCCCACGATGGTCGCAAAAATAAATACGCCGATCAAGTAGCTGACTATGGTGAACACATACCTGGTGGAAATAGTACAATAGTAATTAAATTTGCAAGTCTTTTCGTTTAATCTAATTAGGAAGCTGTTTGTGTACCACTAAGGTAATAAAATTTATTTATAAAAGACGATTTTGCAAATAAAGTCAACCTAATACGAAGCAAGAATAACATAATAGATGAAATAAAAATTAAGAGAAGAACTGTGCAAAGTTTTCGAACAGTTGCAATAATACAAAACACCCCAAAAGTAATAAACATACAACAAGCGACGGATTAAAAATGGCGGTTTCAATCAATGAAGGCTGTTCGAAAACTTTCAAAATTTCCGACGACTACCGAAATCGATGAACAATAAAGAAAATAAATAAAAAACACACTGGTATGACACAATAACTATTTTAGTGACATCAACTTTACCCGAAGTTTTTCGCTGTGAAGCGAACAGCCTCCAAATTTCTGCCGCCGCCATTTTAGGGTCGTTAGCTGGTTAGTGTCAGCAGGTTACTACTTTTACATCGGCAAAGGAAGATCATTATGACGCAATTACATCATAAGAGTGTCAAGATATAATACTAGTATAAAAAGTTGTTGAAAGTTGGACGTATGTGGTATCTAGAAATAACAGCTAGATACTGTTTTATACGCATAACAACTTCGACCGTGCGACTATCAGCGGCTGGTCCGGTGCTGATGTTGAAGCAGCAACAGTGCCGACGAGGATGTTTCCCAATGGCTGCTTGTCTTCAGTAGCATTAACAGAACTTAAAGTCATTTACAGTCGTAAGATTTACAAAATAATTAAATTAAAACTAATGAAATTATTATTTCAATGGAATTAACAATCGAAAACATCTCTGAAATTTCATTAATAATAAATAAATCGTTCTTGATTAAATTGTTTGTATTTGACATGACTGAACCGATCGAATAATAATATTGGTTTGGTTTAAATGAGTGGCACGGTCTACTTTGAATAGACTTTTATGGCCCTCTTTAATTGAAAGCTTCCCTGATACGAATGAAATCTTCTGAAATATCAGGGTCGAGAAAACATAATAGCAAGCAGCCATTGTCACGTGAAAGGTATCAGAAACAGAAATAGCTTCAAACGATTGTTACAGAATTGAACGGCTGGTCAGATCATCCGATTACTGTAATATGCGATCCTTTATACAACCTTCAGATGTCGCTGTAGATAGGGACTATAATTTTAACGAAAATGAGGAGTCGACTTAGTTTTAGGTTTGTAAACAAGTTATTTCTTCGGTATGAGCTATTTTTGTGTAACTGACGTTTTTTTGTATGTTATTATTCAACACTTTCATAACATGGGTTATTCAGCATATGAAGCAAAACTCTATGTAGCTCTTCTGACCGAAGTTTTCAATATAAAAATATAATAAAAACATTTAGACGTAGCCGTACACCGTGGGAATGTAAATGTTTTGGTTTTTGATTTGTGCAGTCTAATTATTTTGAATTGACCCTGTTATGTAAAGAGACTAGGTTCAGTATCGTGAATTGCTACAGTTTTATTAAATCTTAGTAAACTTGGTTGCTGTTTTGATGTAACACGTCCACAAGTTTGGCGTTCGATCTTCTGTTATCTGTAATATTATGCTAACCTTTATTTGGTAGATGGAGCATACAAATAAATTGATTTTATCTAAAAATATTCTAAAGAATTTATTTTGGTTTTAGATATACATACGTGTAACTATGCAAGTAATGAGCAGATGGCTGGCACGCGGCTCTAGGCCCCGAGGCCATCATGACCGTCGAACATGTAAGACGATACTGCCTAATAAGAAGCGCGGTAACGCAGGGCCTACCACCACCAACAGTGGGGATTAATGTTTACGAAGAGCCGAAGGACTCTGTTCCACAGCCTCCTATATTGGTATGGATGTGCCACAAGTGGCAGACGCGAGTTATTTGCCTCTTTCTCAGCGTCAAGAATCCCTTCTATCTTAAAATAGATAAAATAATGCAGTGAAATGATGAAAATAGAAATTTGATCGAATCCCCAAGGGAGATGATCAGCTCTATCGCCACTACAATCGACAACAATTACACATTCGAAGTGTATGTATGGACTTCTGGAGCTTTTTTAAATATTTAAACAATGTAATTTTATTTATTCAATAATAATTGGTATTTGGTCCAATCTCTAGTTTCACTGCGACGTATGTATATATGATACTGTACGAGTGGACACCTGGCCTCTTATTTATTACAGCCAGCCATATTAACACGTCGTGCAAATGTCGAATGGTCTCTAAGGCTATATATAATACGTCTTTCGATTAGAAAGATGTTATTAGAGCAATGAAATTCCTTATTGTCGTCTCTCGCTCCATGTATGTATTTCTCACGTACAATATTTCGTTATTTATATCACGTAACGAGAAAGGTACTATGTACATATATAATGTATGATGTATTGTAATAATGTTTAGTACACCTGCGACACCCCGGCGCTGTGCTTCCTAGCATGCCATGGAGGACAGAGCCCGAGAGGCAGCCACTAGCAATCTGTAATAGTTTCTATTTAGATAGAACCCGAACGGGTTTGAGTTCGTTATGATGTCTGTAAACTAATAAGGTCTGGAACTAATGAGGCAATATGCGATATTTAAAGAGAAAATGTAATGTATTTTTCTTATTTAAAAATTGTGTTGGAGAAAACCAAAATAAAGTCTTTTTTATTTGTATTTTCTAATGTGCTGGGGCACTCGGCTTGATGTCGTCGGAGCTCAGGGGCGCTCGGTCCCGCGATTAAGTTCCCGAGGCAGTAGTAATCTCGCGTCGATCCACGTACAATATCCTCGCCTCCAATACGTAAAGACATTAAGGATTTAATAAAACCCTCACGGAGGCGGCGCTGTGCCCTCTACGTGCTGCTCGCTCTCCCCTAGCTCCGCTTGTTAATTGGCATTCTATTGAGGTGAAATTACTAAACTGGCTGTAATTGTTCCTTTATCAACCTATAGCATTAGAATAGCGCGGAGTATTCTGTAGGACTCCTCAGCTATGAGGAAAGACCCCTTAATAATCGACCGTCAACGAGTTGAAATCATCGGTGATTGTGTTTAGGCTTTCAAAAATAGTTTATGGTAATTACGTTAACTTTTAATAGTTATTTAATATAAGTCTCATAAAGTTATAATGCTTTGCGGCAACAGACGGATACAGTCAGTGTATGTATGTGATATGGCCATAACATAAAATACATTAGACATAAGTCACACGATCTATATATATATATATATATAAATGACTAATCTGTAACCGACTACTGTCTGTAAATGGAAGATATTTAGTAGAAACCATTGAATCTCTAGAAAACTCATTGGTAATTATATGCACGGGTTACTTTGACCATTTAAAGAATCATTAATTTCTTGTAAAGAAGTGCCTCGTTTTTATTTAATTTATTTTGCTCTTGTTCAAGTGAAGTTGAAGTGTCCAAAATTATTACCAGTACAGGTCTTGAAATAAAATATATTATTAATAATTATATCTTCACAAAAAGCAAACCGCTCAAGTGTTCTTTTTCAACAGATAACTTTAAAGTACATCTGTATAATAGTGTGAAGAGTCCTCTCAAGGGAGAAAAACAGTAAATTACGTGGTGAGCATCGAGAAGCAGGTATGGCGCTACGTGTTTTACGAGTGTGGTGGCTTTAGCTGCGCCATAACTCACAGACATAAGACTGGACAATTCGCGCCAGTCCCCTCATGTTATTTATGGGCCGAAGACGGACGCTGCCACCATAATAACGCTCTTCGTAGATTTACTCGCAGACGACCTCTACGACAGTTTTCTTTTATTGCGCTCGAGGGTTCGAGGGATGGCACAATTTGATCGAGTGCAGAAATGATGCTGTATTGTATTGAGAGCCGCGACCCTCGTTACGATGTAATGACGCGGTGAGGGGCGTACGACTCTTCCATACATACACATATAAGTGCAGAAATGATGCTCTATTGTATTGAGAGCCGCGATCCTCGTTACGATGTAACGACGCGGTGAGGGGCGTACGACTCTTCCATACATACACATATGCGTCAACTGTTCACTTTCTGGATGAAAAGCACTGATGGTACGTTAAAATGTTACATTATTACACACAGGATCATTGTACCTAATTCAAATTATTATTCTTATTATATTTTTTGTATTTTCATATAATATTTCCTCCAGCAATGCATTAAATACTTATTTTTCTTTGTAATTTTACCTTCAAATACTGAATGAAAGTGATGCTGTTATAGGTACGTGTGGATACCGTTTAAAATAAAAACTATTAGATACTGGACTGAGAACTTTCTCTAACCAAAAGCCGTGCGAATCGTAATCTGACCAACCGCTCGCAGTAGACATACCCTCTGTTCGACCTGAACTGCAGCAGGCGAGACTTGAGCCCGCGCCGCGGCAGAAATTTGGGGCCTCCATGCACGCTAGCACAACAACCGCACAGTTAATGTTGGTTCAGAGTCAGTGAAGCGGAAATAACACTTGTAATTACAAGAAGCATGCACCTAACATTCCTGTCGCTCGTGCAGTCATTCTTATCGTAGTACTCCATTTGAGCCGTAGCACTCTTGATTAACTCTAATATAAAGCGACATTTAGCGATTATATTTTACTAATGTCTCAGATTCTTGCATCATAGTTAACAACAGTTCAAACATTATACAATTATTGTAATAATGTACTCGCGGCTGTAGCTCTATAAGCTACAGTGGCAAAAGGTCTGATGTAAAATAGTCTGCAAACTACCGTGTTCTGTTACCGGCTCGGTAGTTCCTATTTGATTTGCAAATCATGAAATACATTTCATATAATAGCGACGGTTTCTAAAATGCAAATCTCAAGGTGGCTACCTAACTTTTCCTTTAGTTGACGAAGTAATGCAGTACTGCAATGGCACTGTATTGAGCCACGACTCGATATCGAATTTTATTTCTATAGCGTGTAACGTTGTCAGTGTCAGGCGTTATTAGGTAGTCCCAGTTCACCTGTGACAATTCTCCGGATGTTAAAGCGTTTTCCTTTGAGGGAATCAGATCGTAACTCAATACTGAGCACCCTTTTTGTCAATTAGCGGCGCCGTTCTCGCCCCCTCGATCGACGTCTATATCATGAACACAATCGTTTCCGATTGGCGTTCTCTGAACGACAAATTGCAATAATCTATCCGTTTATAATCTCTTATTCAATTAGTATTAAACGCACGGATTAATAAAACTAATGGAAGTGCGAAGAAGGCGTGACACGCGCGGTACTGTTATGGGAAGTTACAATATCCACAGGACTCGAATGTTTATTAAATGCATTTTTGAGTAATTTTGCTTCACCCACATTACGGTATTGAATTAGTTATGTGAAGGAGCATCGAATTAAATAGAAAACAGTTCGTTACTTCGTTATGATTTAAAAATAAAATTTGGACTACTTCGTGAAAGATTTTAAATTTTTCGGATGCCAACAAAGACGATATTTATGAATTTGCAGCAAACACATGAAAACCTTTTGGTTCTATAATTAATTATACATTTACTCGGAGTAATATTTTGGAGTCAAATATCTTTTTTTAATACTTTTGTCTTCGTCCGAAGTCCTTGAAGCCTGTCAATAAATTATTTTAATAGGATCATGTGCTTGTGTGTACTTTATAAACTTAACAACCCTATCCAATCGATTAATGATATCGAAAAATTAATGTTAGCTGCCGATATTGTGAATTTAGTAATGTTTTAATGTAATTCCTTGCAGAAAAATCAGAAAATGAAATAACTTATGTACGTATTATGAGCCGATTTTAATGCACACTGCTAGAATTGTGTACAGTGACAACGCCCGCCATCTATCGTAGAGAAGTCGAAATTTGTCGCTTTGTGAAGTCATTTTATTATTTTTGTTTTATAATATTATGGAGTAAGTTTTATAAGACGAGATATTATTTATAATAGTAGTGTAATAAGAAACATGAAAATGTGTGCGTGATAGCGAACTAATATAACTGTTTGTATTTAGCACTTCCACTGGTTTTTGCTGTTCCGTGCTTAGACATATAACGTCGTTATATTTAGACAGTTGTTAGGCAACTCAGCTACGGATAACTAATGGATATTAATGCAAACTGTGTTTAGGAGGAACTGTTAACTTCATTTATTAGGTGTTACCTTTTAGTATTTTCAGAATTACTTATCAAACTTAAAAGACAGCGGTATGTTGTCACAGGTGTTGTTTATACTCACTCGGAATTGGTCTCCGGCGTGGGCAGGTCCCCGATGGTGGTGAGAGTGAGCGTGGACCAGTAGAGCGAGCCGAGGTACTTCCTGGTGAGCGTCGCGTAGTCGCCCGGCCGGTGAGGGTAGGCCCAGTCGCCCTGTGTAATATCTTCATTATTATTTTCCGATAACGGTTACAGTCTCGCGTCACAAGGACTCTTTGCCAAGTCCTGTTCGACTGTTTCTGTCGCCTATAACTGCCGGTTTTATTTTGAACAAAGAGGTAAGACAGTCGTTTCAATCCTGCAAGTTACTAGCGATAGTAACTACTGCTACACGCGAAAATTATAATATTCTGATGAACTTATTTTTTAGGTAGGCCATTGAAATTCTCGGATATTAATAGCAAGGATTAATTATTTATGTTATACCAACTACACTGATCTAGTTACAAATGATAATGCTGTAGTTGATGTATAGAAGCGGAGGTAGCGGGGGTTCATAGCTTTCAAAAGAATCACTTTCCTTGGTAGAGATACGTCTACAATTTATCAGCAGCTAAATGAGCAGTGTTAATGTTACTTAACAGTCACATTAGACTCGCTACTACTAAATGTTGACTGCTAATTATTTGTCAGAGTACATTATGTCCGTCGAGTGCCATTTCGCTGCCAGTTAGTTCGCGTAAGCTAAATTAACATGTGCTAAATAAATAGTTAATGATTAATTTCAAAATTTCAAAATTAAATCTTATGAAGTATTAAGTTTCTAAATAGTTGAAGTGTTATGCGAATTGGATAATTATTCTATAATTAAAAATATATTGTAAAATTGATGTATGATGTAAGGGAAAAAAGTGAACAAAATGATTATTGTTAATAATTTTAATAGTAGATATATGGCTAAAAAATCTGATATAAAAAAGTATACACACAGATTATTATTAAAAATATTGCATCTCATTTCAAATATGCCAAATGTAAAAGTGGCCAGTTCTAAGCCCGTGAAAAGTATGAAGAAAATGGAGAATTAATTATATTAGCGTTTAACAATCTTTAGAGATTTAAATTTAACCGATTTGTTTTGTTGCTAAAATTAACAAATGCTAATAATTATTGTTAAATTTAAGTGTTAATTAATATTAGCATTAATACTTAGCAGTTTTATTTGATTAAAACACTTAAGCCCATCTCTATTTATAATTATATGTATGAGGCAAGTAGGCAGGAAGCCGCCGCCTACGCCGCGCGCCGCGGACGAGGACACGAAGACGATGTAAATAACTTAAACACCTTCGTAATAAGCTAACTTTAAAATATCTGAGAAATTGGCCCAACGCCAACATTTGGCAAACTTTGAGCTCAGTTTGATGCTCTTCCAGTTGATGTTTGAGAAGATTTATTACAGTAAGTTTATCAATATTTTGACATTCACTAAAATCTGAATCTATGAATTAAACTTTGCCGTTTATATATATGTACATATAAATACACAAAGCACTAGTAATGTAGTTAGTATAGTATAGTTACGTAAAATAATATCTTGTCTCAAATTTGTCGTCTAGTGGGAGAAGAAAAGAAAAGCTGAGAATTGCAGTGTCCAAGCTTCGAGTCGCCTTAATGATCGCCGACTTTCGTTAGAAAATAAGGGATTCCTACAACATAAGAATGCGGCAACGCTAGAATGAGTCGTACGACTGGTCACCACGTCGAGCAGCTGGACACAATCCTACAGCCACGCGTTACGGTTTGAATGGTCCAATACTTATCTGGACATAATTTCCTTAATCAAGTAGACCGCTATTAAACTGTACACCGTGAGCCATGATACCTTCAAGAAATAAAGCGGAACAAGCCAATCTCGACCTTAATGTAAAGCGGCTGAAATCTGTATTAGCTCGTCTAAAACAAGCAATTTTTCAGCGTTTAAGAGGGTAGTTGGATTTAATTACTATTGTAATTAACTGCTTAATGTCGTCCAGTAAATTCATTTGTTTTATGGACTTCTTCCTTTACGTCCCTCTCTCCCAGGACGAGTTAAGGGCTTCTCGCTGGTACTTTATTATTGAAATAGAATAAAATAGACTTGAAGTTTACCTGAACTGAAATTGCTTAAGCACTTGTTAGCTGGTCCTATTGTTGTATATGTCTCATTTACCGCTCGAAGATTTGTGCTTCCACGATTTGAACTAAACTTGAGATAAATTGTACTGAGTTTTTTATAACTTCAAATCGATATCTCTAGTGTCAATGCCTTAGAAGCAGTAGTAACATGTTTCTAGCCGTATATCATAACAATAAAATACGAGATCGGTCTACACCTATCAATTGTAAGTTCAATTTCAGAAAACAATATTTTTTGTAATAAAACAGAACATGGAAGATTGCTGATTTTATTCCCTAGATAAGGACTCGAATCGACCAAAGGGTTTACATCGTAAATTACTTGTAATATCCAATATTGGAAGATGGTCGAATGTTCCTTGATATATGTCCAATGGATGCATATTATTTTTTAATTTATATAAGTGAAAGAAGTCAACTAACCTGGAACCCCTCAGCCTCTGAGAGCAAGAAGTAGAAGCAGCCGAACCAGTGCGCCAGGATGAGCAGGATGTGGATGAGGTTGATGACGCGCCAGAAGTTGGGGTAGACGGTGCGCGACTCCACGATGTAGTAGCAGCTCACCGCGCGGTACACCTGCCACGATACTCCAGACATTCAAACACTTTATTGAACAAATGACAATATCAGTTGACTGCAACTGAGACAAGCATTCGAAAGGTAAGGGGATAGTGTAATTTGCACTATTTACGCTAAAACAAATTAAGTATGGAGGCTCATTTTAAATTATAATTAATTAATTAATTTCTTGTCTTTATTGGTTTAGTATCCATCCTTTTTTGTACCCTCATTGGTTTAGTATCCTCTCAATACTTCAAAAGGTATGTAATTTACCACGGGTGAACATGTTAATGTGATATAAAAGGAGTAGAATAACTTATTGAAAAACATACATATTCTAAATGTACTTTTCCCTCCTAGTAAAGTGACGTACAATTTTATTTTACCACACAAATTTAGTGTACCAAGTAATGTTTGGTAATTATGATGGCATACTGAAGTTGAAAGTTAAACTATTTCACATAGGTTGACTTCTTAGGTTCATGAGTTGTTACGGAACCCTAACTTGTCCCCTATTATTCAGCTAATTTTCTTCAGAGTTAATTGTAGTCAGAAATATTGCGATTAAAGAAATAGCTTCAGGAGTTCAGAATTGACCGCAACGCAAGGGCGGGATGGAGCTTTTATAATATTAATTATGACTGCGACGGAGTCACGAACAGCGACTGCGATTTCCAATGAAAATTGATTTGAGTATAAAATATGAATGACTAGTTGTAGGGAGTTTATTGATACCTATTTCTGCTTAGTCAGCTGTACAATTAAAAATGGATGAATATATGGGAAACTTTGTTTGGAACAAATGCCGTTAACGGCTCTCTGCTATTGATTGCCTTTAAAATATATTTACTTTAAACTCTTTTTAAATTCACCTTGAAGTGGTTGTTAATATTTTACTTTTGGAATATGGTAGCAGACGACATAGTATATGTAATTAGGATAAAGTGTATCAATAAAGTTGCTGATGGTTTATGAGTTATTCATTTGTAAACGAGTTACCTGAGGACTACTGTCTTCACCATGGGGACATCTACAGGAGTTCATCACTACACAGAAGTGACAGTCACAGAGAAGTAATGGGAATCCTGTAGCCTAGTGGCCTTCTCTGTGAAGCGAAGGGTTATGGGATACCTGACCGGAGCGTCAAGTCGGGTCGTGTTTCTGTTGTCTACACTATAAGTGACACAGGGGATTTTTACACTTTACGATGAATATGGTAATACTCAGTTTTTGGTAGTTTCCAGTGTACTTTAGCTATTATTAAATACGTCGTATTCATTATATATAACATAATATGAATCGTCATGATGTTATAATAATTGGCAACTGTTCTGAAATCGTTAAGTTTCGATTCTATTCCGATCCTATTGAAAACGAGAATCGGCCGACTAAAGCTATGTTTATGAAATTTGGTTTTACGGCGTCAATACTAAATGAGGATAAGAGGACAACAGTGGGAAAAATGACGGAACAAACTGAAAACAAAGAGCGGACCCTCGCGCCGAGAGCGCCAGCGGTCACGGGTTCCGTCCGCTCTACTCGTGTATATACATATATGACAGGAAATAGTCAGGAACATTACACACCGTATGTGGTGGCCATTTTGAAGGTAGTTCAACAATTAAACCACACAGAGATAATCTACACGTGTAATTGTTTCACTTAGATATCGTAATTACTAATTGGTACAAATCAGGGTCGAGAGAAGCGATGTTCCCGGCGTGCGCCTGCGTCGTGCGCGTGCGTCGTCCGTGCGCTAGCTCGGCGCCGTGTAGTGGCGACCGCGCGCCGGCTATGTCCGACCGTAGACGAGTCTGCCGGTTCGCTAACATCGACGTCCCTCGACTTCGACATAATATACAAATTTCACAGTCAAATATAGGGTTTATGGATGACAATTTGGTATTGTTCCACAAAAAATATATTTTACTAATATTACAAATGCGAAAGTATGTAAGGATGGACGGATATTTTTTCTTTCACCTTATCAAGTGTACTAAATGCTTCTGAATGAAATTAAGCACAGAGATAGATTAGATTCTGGAATAATACAAAGGCTTTTTATCAAGATCATTCAGGTGTCAGCCGCGGGTGGGTTAAAATAATTTTCACAAATTTGGCGTTGAGACTCAATGCCGAATTCAATAAAACTCGCCAATAGATCTTTGCAAATGGAATCTTTGCAACATTTCAATATAATTTCCTTTGACTCGTGTCACTTAAATCTCAGACGGATTGATGTCAAAGACAGCCGAGCGGTCAGTTCTACTGAAGGGGATTTAAGAAATGGTTGTTTATTTCAACCTTCTAAGAAAGTTATGCTTTATAGCCTTTTAAGACTGTGCCTATGATTTGGTAGCCCTCTACAACCTTGCTGCGACCTTCAGTTTTAAAAGGTGGATTTATCATGTTTCTTTAATTCAGCTTGGGTGACCGATTTTGTTAATATTTTTACAAATAATTATTCCGTATGTGTAAATATGCTAATAACTAATACGTACTTGTTATAACTATTTTTAAGAACAAACGAATCCATTTTTATTCACAAACTGTGTTCTATTTTTTATATTTAATTTTTTCACATAACTAAACCGTGCATAAAAGTCTTATTAATATTAAAACTATTCGAAATACTTTTCCAGAAATACTGATTTTGTAGGAGATAGAAATGGGCTTGTAAAAGTTCCTAATTTAAACACAGATCATATAAATACAGAATGATGTCTATCGAATAAGATAACATAGTAAAAACAGTAGTTCAAGTTTTCTGTTTATAGATGTCAAATGCGGAACCCAAAGAAATGGGGAGACGAGATGAGACGAGCAGCGCCGTAAATAGGACATAACGGACAGAAGTATGACCATAAATATGAGCAACGAGAATATATTTTATTAGGGACATTCAGAATGAGTGAAATCAACTGGTTATGATTAAGTTATTTATGTTATTACACATTCGTTTACCGCATGGCTCGTCAGATACATCATCGCTGACCGTAACCCAGCTCCTGGCAGATTACAGTCCGCTGGTCGTGGGGGAGGTATACCTCCTGTATGCAGGTCACGACCGTTGAGGTCAATGCTAATGAGATCGTAACTTAACTGTTCTTCCGTATATACTGGTATCGCCATATCAACAGACAATTAAAGTAAATTAGAGAAAATCGAGAATAATCCAATTATAAATTCAGGGTGGTTTGGATGTTACCAAATTTTTGTGGTAGATTTTGTACCTTGAGGAACCTCGGGAAGCGGATGATGGGATTGGTGCCGATCTTGAGCTGCAGCAGGTCGAGCGGAGTGAGCGCGGCCAGGTCCAGTAGGAACGACCGCGAGGTGGCGTAGTGTTTCGCGAGCTTCTTAGAGTCGTACACCTGGGGAAGGTGAAATAAATTTAAAATAGAACATAAAGAATCAGCCTCCCAAATCGCTAAAGTGCCAAGTCTTACCATCATAACGATGGCTACCACTATAAAAAGTTACGCCTTTTTCGTTTTCCGTATAAGGGCGTAACTCTTATGAGCTACTCTAAAGCAGTGGCGTAGGAAAAGGGGGTTCCAAATACTGTTATTTGGAGAAAAAATATACTAACACCATCAACTATCGCAGCGGGTGCCACCCAAGGTGCCACGGCACGGAGGAGCCAGGCTTTAGCCTACCGATCTACTAGGTGCAGATTTGTTAAGAAACCTGGATCTTCCTTCTTGACATGTAGGTCTAAATTGACCAACGGATCTCTGTACATCAATTGCATCAACATTCATTCAGATTTTGAGTAGTCGTTTGAAGCAAGATTCAAAATTTTGTCAAAAACTGACAGAAATATTCAGTAAAAGGAATGTCAAATCACAATGTGTAACTCAAGTGTTTGCAAATATGACTGTATGTGGTTTGTACTTACCATGAGGCCTTGCTCAAGGTAGCCCGTCCTGAATTGAACCACCAGGTCCAGCGTGAACACTAGGTCGCCGATACCGTCACATGTCACCCAAAAGTAGTGGCACATGCTCTGAATAAAATAATATAGATTAAGATTATGTATGAATATTGTATATGTAATCTTCT
>DWJZ01000261.1:0-36818 GCA_018249125.1 Asbolis capucinus
AAATAGCTTTTTATCAGAACATTTTGCGTTTTGCTAGAAAACCTGACGTCCTGGAATTTTTTGATTATTTTTTTAGTTTTTAGATCGCTTAACTACATATAAATCAGTTGAAAACATTCAGACAGCATTTTTGTTGTAGACCTGTGTAATTATTCACTAACATTAAGTACATTATAATACTATTCGGTGAAATGGTTAATGGTAATTGGTTTAGAATGAGAGGCGATCGAGGGGCTACTCGTCACCTACTGATTTTATTATAAATTAATGTACCGAGTTAAGCGGCCGCCCGACATTTGTGACTATGACCAATAGTGGAGTTTGTTGTCGGCCTCCTCAATCACGAGAACAGGTTTCGCGAAACCCTACCTTATACCGACGTGTACCGTCTGTTAGGACATTCAGAGGATATTGAATTCAATTATTTGCATTTCTATATCAGGTGTTCAATGGCCCCGAGATCACGATGCCGAAGGACTGCCGACACTACAAGGCTCCCCAGGACGGCCAGGACGGGATCGCCTCCTTCTGGGAACATCGGTCAGTTCTTCTAGTTCATCATTTTTGTAATAACTATGTATAGACATATTATGTCACATTTCCATAATTAATATAAGGGCATGAATATGCATGCGTTTATTAATTTATTTGCTTCTATATACAACACTTTACATAGAATAATGTCAAATCCATAGTGACAAGTAGTTATATATGTCACTGTAGCGAAGTGTCATATCGATGGTGGGGGCAGCCATCTTGGATATGTATTCTAATCGCGGTGCATCCTTGCAATCGCGTTCATTTTATGTTGATCTGTGGCTGATTTAGTTTTTATTGTTTGTTATAGGCCTTGTGAGAGTGATTTTATTTTTGGAGAATGATTACATAAATATAAAATATAATTAGTACATAATACAACATATTAAAATATGTTTAGATCAATTCTTAGAAAATTATAAGATTTACAACTTTGATCGTTAATAATTCACGATAACCCCATTTTGTCTCCAGATACATACTGATGTGTATATATGTTTGTTGTTGTGTGTGTTCAGTCACGTGCACAACGAGTTCGGTCTGTGGAACATCTGGGCGGGGCACGAGGCGCTGGTGGAGCGCTCCGGCGGCCAGTACCGCCCCTTCATCCTCTCGCGCTCTGTCTTCGCCGGCATACAGAGGTATACATCTTTTATTGTATCCCCCAATTAAAAATTCTCTATTACAGACTTCGCAGACCAGCATCCAACAACATCAATAAGTCTTACACTCGTGCGTGCGCAAAAAATGTAGAAATTGAACTACAACAATAACGACTATATATACTATAATAATATGAACCAAAATTCTGAACGTTACATAATTGTAGCGTTCACAGACGGGTAGCCTCCCTTCATTAATCTGCATCGGAGTGATCTCTAATAGTGGACCGATAATGGGTAGGAACCATTATTGAATTAAAAACTATTTAATACCTTATATAAGGTAGACATTATCACTTATACTTTCTGTCAAAAAAATAGGTTCAAATGTAATCCAGCGTTTGTTAAGTTTTAGCACTCATTAATAATAATTAATTAAATAGAGGTGAGCAATTGATAGTTGGAGTTGCACATGTGATCGCCATGTATTGTAATGTCGGAAGGTACGCGGCGGTGTGGACGGGCGACAACATGGCGGAGTGGGGCTTCCTGGCGGCCTCCGTGCGCATGTGTCTAGCGCTGGGCATCGCTGGCGTCTCCTTCTGCGGCTCCGACGTCGGCGGCTTCTTCAAGTACCCCGAGCCCGAGCTCATGACGCGCTGGTACCAGGTCTGACACTCACTGGTATTAAATTGTTTCATATTCTGCAGTTGAACGAGTTGACGGGTCATCTGATGGTAGGTGATCGCCGTCACCTTTGCACGTTATCAACCAGGTGGGCGTCTCACTAGACAACGATAGACCCGCACCCCTGAAGAAGACACGGATAATAGATAGCGTGGCATTATGTAATAATAATTGAAACAACTGCCATCTACAACGCTACTAACGAAACCCAAGCTGCAAGCGATATACAGCTTCAGGATTGGTGGCAAGAGTTACATGGAAGATGAATACAGAATGGAATACGAAAAGAGGAGGAAAACCAAGTGGACTTCAGATGGTAGTTCTACAACTTGATTCGTTGTTCAGCAAAGTGCTCACCGAGTATAGGAGGCGCAGACTACTAAATGGAAAGATCAGATATCCGAATCCATAATCTATATTTTTTCATTATTAAAAATTAAGTCTTGTGCGTGTGTGTATGCAGGCGGGCGCGTACCAGCCGTTCTTCCGCGCGCACTCACACATCGAGACCAAGCGGCGCGAGCCCTGGCTGTACGAGCCCGCCACCACGGCGCGCATCAGGGACGCCGTGCGCCGCCGATACGCGCTCGTCGACTTCTGGTCAGTCATCCTTCATTATATCGTTCTCGTTTAATGTTATCGTGTTCCTTGTACTACCTGTAAGCAGTTACTGGATAGTGTTATGCCGGTATCTGAATATTGTGACCAGATCCTACTAAAACAGGAAGTTTAATGTTAGACTTGCCAAGTTCCGGCTGCCTTGCCTACAAAACATCAGTAATGTGTATGTGCATGTATTATGTCCATAATATACCGGGCACAGGTACACGCTGTTCTTCGAGCACCACCGCGACGGGCTGCCGGTGATGAGGCCGCTGTTTCAGGAGTACCGCGCGGAGACCGACACCTTCACCATCGATGATCAGTACCTGCTGGGTGAGTTCACGACACGTTAAGTTTGCTATAGCTCCCCGTTTTAATAATAACAATATTATTTCACGGTTTTAATGGTTAAATTTTCGATCTAATTTGAGAAGTTATTGAAAATAAACTTTAATATTATAACTGGAGTAAACAACAACTGTAATATTATAGAGTGTAATACTTGTATGAGAGCTACCTAACCATAGGTGGAGCGGGTGCTCGATACTCTTGGTACATTTCTAAAATGCATATTAACTGAGTTGTTCAGTGCAACAGCGAACGTATGCTAATGGCGACAATTTGGATACAGGTAAATCACAAGTTAGCCAAATAGCGACGTTGAAAATCATAATTTATGTAGACATGAAGACGAAATTTATGACTGAAGTAGATAGTGACATAATTAGTAGCGCGCGGCCGCCAGCCGGTACAGGGAGAGTGTGGTTGCAGGGCGCGACCTGCTGGTGCGGCCCGTGGTGGAGCAGTACGTGAACAGCGTGCAGGTGTACCTGCCGGGGCGTGCCGCGCGCCAGCTCTGGTACGACGTGGACTCCTACCAGCCGCACCGCGCCGACGGCTACATCGCCATCGACGTCAACATAGGAAAGGTGATACATATTTATTTATTATAACCAATTATTTACACTTGTTAAATCTGGGATTATTCAATTATATGTTACTCACTTACGCCACTTTGCTTGCGAAATTTGTAAAACGCTAATAATACGTTTATTTATTTCTTATTATGTGCTTGAATACAAAGGGCGAATCAAAATTGATTCAGTGACATAAACGTGAAAGTATAAATGACAGTAACGGAGCGGAGTTATCGTGACGTTAATAATTAGAGTAAGGACTAATCATAGTCGCGGCAACAAAATAGACGGACGATCATCTCATAATCGCGTCACTGAAATTTGTAATATTCATATGTGCAAAAATTACAACTGTCTTAGTATATTTTTGTAGTGTCAAGTTGAATTGTACGCAACGTGGACAACTCCAACAGTCTCGTTGCTGGCATTTCATTTGCTTTTGAAAAACATAATTATGTTAATGGTTAATTTTAATTGCACAATTTTGTTATTTGTACATTAATAATATAATGCTCAATAGCCATTAAAGGTACAAAGGGATTAATAAATGTCAAGCCATACTTAGTTATAATAAGTGAGTATTTTATTGTAATTAAACGCAATTTAACGCAAGATTCAAAATAAATTACCCAAATATTTTTCTTTAAAACAAAGTAGATTACATTATTTTGTGTATATGTATATATATATATTTGCCAATCAAAGCAGGTAGCCGTAACTCGGTCACACCACAGATTTTTTTTCAGGAATCCAAATTATTCTGTTCAATATCCATTCACCAGCCAGAACAGATGGCCTGTTCACACTCTGTTAGCTGCATTTACAGGAAATCAGAAACATAAACCTATGTTGTTACGGTGTGGTCGCACTGTTAGCGAGTATCTCGGCCGATTTTTATGTGGAGTTTGTATGAGCATACCGTGAGATGCCCAATATTGTAGAACAACGTTTGGTGTGACAGCTAGTAATCTATATACATATATATATATATATAAATGAATTGCTGTTCGTAAGTCTCGCTAGAACTTGAGAACGACTGGACGGATTTGGCTAATTTTGTTCTTGAATGTTTGTGGAAGTCCAGGGAATGTTTAAAAGGCGAGTAAAATATGATTAATATACTAGGCATTTAATAGAAATAACAATTTAGTTTTTCCTTAGAAATAGAGATAGTCGATGCTTAAAAATTTATTTTGCAATATTTAAAACATCGCTACATATCCAAAATACACGATTAACTAAGAAAATTATGTAAAATAAATAAGTATAAACTATCACTATATAATATACTAATATAATACATAACATACTAGCATTTTAAAATATATTGTTCCTACTCACATTATCTAACTACCTAATACTACAACATATGCTATATTGATAGTCAATTGTACAAGAACAAGTTAGGAGCCTACTGTAAATATAACTGTTATAACAAAATTAGAACGACCCGTCGGACATATGTATGTATATAAACTCTGTGAGGTTTGCAAGGTCCGTCTTCAAGTTGTTTCATTGTATGTATATGTAAATTGTGTTTAAATAAATTAAAAAAGCTGTTTTCCAATTTAATAATTTGTTCCCGGGGGCACGACGCCAAATTTGATAATAATAAAAGTAGATTTTTCTCAAGTCAACTTTTATTTAGCTTTAGCTTTTTTATGTATCGTTTGAAGCAGTACGAAGTCTGCCGGGTCAACTAGTGTATATTATATTATGGCATACCATTTTCTGTTAGCGTAGTGAAAATTAAATTAAAATATTATTTTGCGCTTATCGATACATTTTACGCAAGCATTGTAGGAAACAATATAATTTTCACATATTTTTATGTAACACGTAAATATTTAAAACAAATAATTATTCATAAATTAGACTATATAATGCGTGTCATTAATCTTCATCATTAAGATTTTAAGAGTAACTTTAATATGTTCCTAAAACACTAAAGATTTTATACATTTTATGAGCAGCCTTCTTTAACAGGCTTATTTTGAAAACTATATCAGTGACAGATGGTGATTTGCTTTTCAGTATTTCAATCTCTTTTATGGCACGTAGTTCTTACGTAAAGAGTATAATCTTACTTACTCGTAGTTATTCGTCTATTTAATTACTACGTCTATGGAACTAATATATGTGTGTGTGTGTGTGTTGCAGATCCCAGTGTTCCAGCGCGGCGGGTCCATCATCCCGCGCAAAGAGCGCGTGCGACGCGCCACCGCGCTCATGGCCAACGACCCCTACACGCTCGTCGTCGCGCTCGACGATAACGTTAGTAGTTCCACGATCATGACACATCTCACTGCCATTTACATTACACATTTTAATTTATTTAGCACTCCAGTGTGTACGGTCTTCGATCGCACTGTTTACATATTCGTTACATATTCGTTCAGTACACATCACGTCACGATACCGGGCGATCGAGAGTACTCAATCATTCATTAATAAGTTACTATCACTCAATCTCAATAAATTCTCTACATTCACACTAGACTTTCAATTATCTATGCAAGGTGTCCCGCGACGAGTGACTTATCTTACTCGTCACGGTGCGTAATGATGTGTGTGTTGTGCAGAACACGGCGACGGGCACCATCTTTATCGACGACGGTGAGTCGTTCGGGTACCGCGACGGACATTACATCTACGGCAAGTTCTCCTACGAGCCCCACGCCATGACCTACAAGTGAGTGTTGTTTGGTATTTTATAGCGAGATAGGCGATCTCCATATTATTTTGTTACTTCTAAAGACTGCTCTTTAAAGCTCGCTGAAGATCGAAATTTTTAGGTTTGAATTACCTACTCCCAACCAAGACGATAATAATTGCATCTCCTGTTCTATTCTGAATTCGGTTTTTTATTGAGGAATATACGGATATAAATGTATATGTATATTGTGTGATCAGGTTCATCGAGCCGAAGGCGCAGTACCCGACGCGGTCGTGGGTGGAGCGGATCGTGATCGCCGGCATCAAGAGCCCGCCGAAGGTGGCGCGGTTGAAGCAGGGAGACGTCACCACGCCACTGCAGATGACGCTGCATCGCGGCAACGACGTGCTGGTCGTCAGGAAGCCCGGAGCCAACATGGCCCACGAGTGGACCATCGAATTCACTTACTAGCTTCGCTAACTTCCTGTCGGCGGTGGACATATTTTCGGACGCTACACTCGTCGATCGAATCGAACGATTATGACGTAACCTTGAGTAACCGGTAGACGATCAAATAATTTGTCAAATGTTAAATATTATGTCGTCCTTGGACCGATGGACGTTTGAGACGTTTAAGGAAATATGTATTGGCAGTGTTAGTGGAGTAGAACGTTATGTACCTACGGCTATATCTAGCTTCGTATAAGATATGTAGTTTTAGCAGGTAATTTGACAAGTTCTGTTTGATCGTCTGCCAAATACGATAGTACATGGATTTATCTGTTGTTTGATTCGTATGATTTCTTATTCTCTATGTACCTGGTCATGGTCCTGTAGTAAATTCCTTGCTAACATTAACGAGCACTGATGTCAGATGCTTCTTTTAGGTAATTCTGGTTAACTAACGAGAATTGTATACGTTCCGAAAATGTCCACCTAGGGCTGGGTTCATTTACTAAATAAATTGTAGTTTTAACATGTATTGGGGTTTTCTTTGCAGAATTATTTGTGTAATCATATTTTACATTGAGTCATTTAAAGACATAGTCTAACATTTGAAAACTTATTGTTTTGTAATTTGTGAAAGGAAATATGTAATAGGTAATATTTTTACTTAAATCACTTCCCATTTTTCTAATGTCGCTATAGGAAATATATTTAGTAAATGTGCCGAATCAGGCTGCGACCAGCCAGTGCGGTGGCAGCTGACAGTCGAGGGAGCTGCGAGAGGTCTCAACTACACTTTTAATCGCTTTTCTTCATCTAGTTAAATGTTACAATTATTTATTAGTTCTAATGTAATAATTCAATCAAAATGTGAATAGGGTACCGGTAAGTCTGAAACTTACTGGCGGCGCTCGACAAGTATTCTCCTATGTGTGGAATAATATCAGGTTTAAGATAAAATGTTTTTGGTCAATGTTGTTTATATAATGTTCTCTGTAATGTCGCTTCGTGACAACCTTACTATTTCTTGGTCGTAAGCTGTCCACTTGAGAGTTTTTAAAATATTACTGGCCTGTTGTTATGGTCAAAAATATATAAATAAGACAACCATTCGTATTTGGTCTAGATGTATACAGGAGTAGATATAATATTAATACCGGCAGTAAGATGTACCAGCAGCTCAAGCGGACAGCTCCAGTGTAGACGTAGCGCTAGTTGTTTGTGTATCACATTGTATTCGAGTAGCGATGACACACTCAGCATTAAAAACATTATATTTAATTGTTCTCTAAACGCAACCTAGTGATATATCTTCTACCAATTCGAAAATAGTTCGATATGATTCCTTAAATATCTATAGAGGAAATGATTTTATCATGTCTTGTGATAATAAAATAGAATTTTAATAGTCACACGTTTTATTTAAATAAATATTTATACCTTTGCCTAACTCCTATGTTACATATGAACTAAAAATAAACAGGCACTGAAATTGATCATGTCGAGCTCGCCGGCCGCGAGCGGACTAGCTTCGCGCAGGACAGCGGCGCGCGGCCGCCGCAGACCGACGTGTTTCATTTTATTACACTATAAGCTTTACTCGGCGCGCGTTGCTACGCATCAACTCATTCACCATTTCTCGAATCGATATAATTTTGGCTTTTAAAATCAAATAGATGTGGAATCTGGATTGTTCTAAGCTTTGTGAGACATTTGCATTTATGATGGTTATTTACTAAAAAAACTGAATACTCTGTAGGGTAGCCGCCATTCCCCGGTGCACGGCCTACTTTAAGATCAACTTAACTCTATTCATATTCACAACACAAGGATGTACATAACTATGACGTAAATAACATGACTACTGCCGACTGCGGCCGCGCTACCTTGTCTCACTGCAACAAAATGTACACGCTATTCTAACGAAAATACTCCAGTTTTACATTTAGAAGAATTTGTACGACCTATTTATAATTACATAGGTACATAACATTAAAAAATACTAAAAAGAAAATAAAGTGCCCATGAGAGAGACAATGGCAAAGATTCTTTATTGCTGTCCGGCATTTCAATTATGTATTTAATAACCAAACAATTATTTTCTCGATGGGCTTAAAATGGTTTTATTTGACGAATACAAGAACTTTAGAAGATATGAATAAATAATAATAAATAAATTGTTCATTATTTCATAATCATGGAGTGTGACAGCAAAATCAATGAACAACGTGATTGGAAGTTGTGTTACAATAAATTATATAAAACAAACAATTTGACTATAACGTGGTAGTAATTTGCGACGTAATCCGCTGTCGTAGGCGTGCACCTTAAAGCACCAATATGAAATGTAACAATAATAAGACGCCCCTATAAAAAACACATGTAGACAACTATGTTATGGTTGGGACTCGTTTAGAACGAGACAACGTGATGCGGGAACATTGTTAAATATTCGCGTAACCCCCAACCTGGTAGGATCGCAGTACTCGCTCCTAGACGACACCAGGTTGGACCCACCGTTTGGGGTTCAACAATTAAAGCCTTCACCATTATTCTAGTAAAGTACAAACAACACTTGCTCCTTAACTAAAGTAATAAAAATAATATTATCAGAGATACTACATGTGAATTTAAAATATTATAACATTAATATTAAAACATTATTTATTTGAAATATACAGAAATCAGTCGCCACATATCCAGGGGCGTCTAACGAAGACTCATGGAAGCATTCCCTACAACAGTGTACAATTATCTAAATACCTATATATTTGATGTTACGCCTTGAGCTGAGACCGTTGTCACTATAAATTGTCGTATTGTCATAACAGAAATTTGTACCAACGTGAACAGCCTTACTGGTTATTTAAAAATCGAATATGAATAGAGTCCAATTGTTATAATACATTGACACCAAGTTAGAGGCAAGAGAGGCTCACTTAAAAAATATTCTAGTAGGTTTATCTTCATTGGGAAACTCGATGAAAGGGTGCGTCTGTTTGTGATCCAGCATGCTGGCTTCACTTGAGAATTTATCTCCACAAATATCACAGGTACACTCCCCGATGATCGATGGAGTCTTGTCTTTAATAACTTCGTCTTTCTTCTTATCAGACCTTTTTTTCTTAGGCGTCTCTTTCGATTTATCTTTTTTGGACGTCGTTTCCTCTGGAATCAATGGCACTCCCGTCCGCAAGATCTCCCTCATATTCAAATGCTTCAAAGACATTTTATGTTGATTCAGTCTGTTCTCTGAACTGCACTGGTATTCACATATGAAGCAGACGAATTTCATGTCACCCGTGTGTATTTCCGAGTGAGCCTTTCTCTTCTCAGGTGTAGCAAATCTAAAATCGCAGAACTTACAAGGATATTTCCTTTCTTGGGAATGAAAACGCATGTGTGACGCCAAAGCGGTTTCATCCTTGCAAATCTTTCTACATTCAATACACATGACGCCCTTTTCAACAGGTTCAGTTTCGTCTATACTGTCGGTGTTATGATGTATCCGCCTGTGTGATGTCAAGCCTTTTTGGCTGATAAAAACTCGTCGGCAATCTGGGCATTGATATTGAGATTCTGTTTTTAACTCTGGGCTATGTTTTTCGATTTGATGCAACGCCAACTTGTCAGCGTCGTGGAATTGCAATTCACACTCTACACATTTCCAGGCCTTGACCAATTTTGAAAATGCTTCGAGTACGTCCAACACCGATTGTCCTTCGACTTCTGGGTGAAAAGTCTTGGTATGATTGCCGAAATCGATTATTTTGGGAAATGTTCCCTGGCAATGTGGGCACGTGTAGGGCTCTTTATGGTCCTCCATTACGTGACATTTTAATTCCGATAATTCCGAATAAGTTTTTCCGCACATGAAACACTTTAGCTTCTCTTTTCCTCGCATCACTTCAGATATTACTTTGTATTCCATTAGCTGAACTTTTTGATGTATTAGTAAATGTTTCAACAGCTCTTTTCGTGTGTTATAGTCCGTCGGACAGAATTTACATGGGAATCTTTTCCGATGGATTCGCCTTCGATGTACCGCGAGCTCATTTTTATCGTTAAACTGTTTATTGCAAGAAGGACAAGAATAACTGGAATTTACATCGGGAAGCAAATTGTGAGATCTGAGACAAGTCTCTAGTCGACTCCTCCTCTGAAAAATGCTGCCACAAGTACATTCGTAACCCTCCTTTTTAATATTTTCACTTTTAACAACCTTAACATTCATTTCGGATTTGCCATCTTGTACATTATTATCACCTTTCTGTTTATAGCTCCGTATTCGAATAGAAAATTTTTCATCTGGATCATCTTTTATTTTCTTTTTTCTCTTCTTTACACCTTTGTGATTCAAACTAGTTTCTTGCGCGTTGCGTCTTTTATTGCGATTCTCTATTCTCTCTTTTCGCCCAGAAACTGCTGAGTCCTGATTTACAACTGTCTCTCGTTTTGGTAACTTTTCTTCTAATACTTGGAGCCTTTTGTTACGATTTTCTTTTTTAGTTTTTTGTCCTTTTAAAACGCCCAAAGCGCGTTTTTCTATGCAATCATGAATTGCCATATGCCTTTTCAGACCAGAATGATTATTACAAATTTTAGGGCATTTAGGACAGAAAAAACTTTTCTTCTCTACCTTTTGAACATCTTTTTGACAGGTCGCTTTCAGCAAGCCATAAGCTTCTTGTTCCAGGGAGAGTTCATTGCCTGTTATTGAATTTAATTGAAAAACATCACCATAATTTGTCAGATCACTTTCACTAGGTTCATAACTGGTGGGTAAGATCTCTTCCGGGTTCCCTAATTTAACCAATGTACTATCACACATCATTGGGTGAATTTCCATAACCACAGTTTTAGTGGTTTCTGATTGTATCAGTCCATCCTCAGGGTTTGTTATTGTTGATGTCGTATTTATAACTTTATTAGATATCAAGTGTGTTTCTGTCACTGTCAGTTCCAATTCATCTTTTACATGGACTTTTTCTAGATCCAACTTTTGGTTATCCTGTAAAATGTAAAATATCACATTCATTTATTTCTATACTATTTGCATCTTTATACGTAAAACACTAAATTAAGAACTTCCATACTAGCATAGCGTTCCAGAAACAGAAACACCTCAGAAATCACGACACGCTTCGCGCTAGCTTCCTCGTTCTACCCAAAACCGCGAACAACGTATGGCAAAATAATGATAACGTATGAAGGAGCTCAATTTTATAATAGGTTACCTTTACGTATAAAAAATGTAGAATCATTTAATGCATTTAAGAAGGAGTCATCAAAACACACTATTGACAGTCAGTTTGTTAATTAAAAATAATGCGTTAAGGAGTAACGTTTGTGAAACATTTAAAGTCGTTTGTGTAATATTTAAAATGTAAAAAGCTTTATTTAACATTAATGTTTTGTACAGTGCGACAACGAACTTGTGTATTTTTCTTACGAGTTATGTTCTCATGTAAGTGACGAATATGTCTTTTTGACAATAAATGTCTTTAAACCTAAACCTGTATCACATTCATTACAATACAAAATATTTTTTTCTTTTAGTGTCTTCTTACTTAGTAAACTGGAGGACCTATTATAACTGCAAATGTAATTACTAATAAGCGATAGGTAAATTTTGGTGACTATAAATCTTGAATAACATTATACTTTCTAAATCAAGAGTGCTCAATGCCAGGCTCACTCACGGACTAAATTTCCATGAGGCAGGATATGAAATGAGCTGTACAAGCAAGTTTTTAGACCTTTAAGTGACATGTCCTGATACCATTATAGCTATAAGCCACCCTGGCTTAGAATTCAAAGCCCAATCCCATATTAGCCTACCAGGATGTCATAATAGGAGTATAACTGCTCAGTGGTAAGGCTTTGTGGAAAGATTATTGTCTTTATGTGGAGCGCATCTGGCTAGCTACCAACCTCTTGCTTGGATTAGCCACCAAATGATTTGTAGTGTTCCGGCTGGGGGCTTGAGCCAGTTCTCCTCTTTTTCTCCCTGAACTTCAGTCATCCTTCTCCCCATTCTACTTCTATAACCCATTCTCAAGAGGTACAATACCACAGTGTGTTGTTGCAGTTGCAGTTGTTTCTCTCTCGTCCTGGCATGTGCAGACATTTCTTACCTGGCAGGTACACCCCAGTTCGGTGTTCTTTTTTGTATTATGTTGATGAGAGGCAGTCACTTACCATGTGGTGACCCATCTGCTTATTTGCTTGCTTGCCACATAAAAAAAAAATTATCACTCTACATACCTCTAAACCCATATCATTTTCATCTTTAATGTTGACCTCATCCTGCAGACAAGCTTCAACATTGCCCAAAGCAGTAGCTTCATTGCTGTCCATACTACCACCATCATCAAAATTAGGATAGTCGTACGATACTAGTGACCCTTCTGTAGCATTTTCATGCTTAACTTCAACCATATCAAGTGTTTCTAAACGGGTTATATTACTAGTTATATCTTTATGACCCATTTCTAAATGTGCAGATGAAATCTGAGTATTTACATCATAAAGATGTTCAGTGCATTCTATCTTACTTTCCTTCTCGAGAACATCATGAAATAATTCTCTTTTAATTTCTAGTTGTACATTTTCAAATGGATTGTCATCAACAAAATCTTCAGGTGCAAGGTCATCATTTAAATTTTCAGGTTTTATATGCACTATAATATTGTTCTCCATACCGTGTTGACTACTTATTTGTTCCAATTTAGATTCCATGGGATATGATTTTTCAGTATGAATATGACTTAGATCTAATTGTGTATTATCCATTGCCATTTTTGATACACTGAAATGAAAATGAATACATAGCAAGCATAGAGGGTATAATATTGATCTATGAATATTTTAATGCATAAAATTAAATTTATCATGCAACAATACACATACATATATCTTTATATGTATGTGTATCATATATAATAAATATATACTGATACATTGGGTCAGTCAATTTA
This sequence comes from Asbolis capucinus, assembly GCA_018249125.1. Lineage (NCBI taxonomy): Eukaryota > Metazoa > Arthropoda > Insecta > Lepidoptera > Hesperiidae > Asbolis > Asbolis capucinus. Next base: position 13,430 of record DWJZ01000261.1, read on the forward strand.
TTATAATGAGTTTACATACAATAATATAAAAGCCTTATCACTATTTTATTGCAGGTGTTTGGTTAACTACTACCCACTACTGCTTGAGTCAGCACCCAACTATTAGTCATGTTCTGGCGGGAGGCTTCAGAGACAGTTACCTTGCTTTGGTGTTCTACAAGACACTATGGATGTTTTTTGTGTTTTTGATGTGTGTGGGCAGTAGTTACCACATACCATCACACATACCAACCACAACCACATACCAACTTACTCTACCTATGGGTATATTTTCTCTATTTAAATAAGAACCTATTTCAATAAGCAGTGTTTAAGTAACATTTATATTTGATAATTACTTATTGGTACTTATTGTAAATTGGTAAAGCAGTCATATAGACAGAAAATGTTTTAGTATGATGTCAGTAAACCAATAGCAATGAAGGAAGCAGTTAATAAAAAGTGTTTATTAAAAAACGAATATTAAATTTCCAGACAGGCAATATATTGGAACTACACAAACAAAGCATGAGAAATTGTACACAGCCAAATGAAAACAGTAAACATTTAATTGACTAACCTTTAACTGTTACAATGAACATTCAATTTATTAAACATGTTCAACTTGACATTACATCCTAATAGTTCCCGTGTGCCCTCAAAAAATGCGATGTTCGATAAACTCCTTCTTTTCAAAAGAAGACGAAAATATTTCTAATTAACAGAAAATGCAAAAGAAACAACCAATCAATCCTGTAATTACATTCCAGTTGTGTCATCCGCAATAAAATCAATTATAATTGTTGGATATAACAGCAGGAACTAACTTTGCTTGCCAATTAACAAAGCAATGAATCTACGTTTGTTTTTGTGAAACACAGTCAAGTGGCAAATAACATCACGTTTTAAAAAATCCAAATACTGCCTGAAAAATGGGATTATTAGATTGACCGTTCGAAGTGACACGAAGTTATTGACAAATTTGACATTAATGACAATAAAGCAGTTGACTTTAGATATTTTGATATCTACTCTCCGACTACGGCATTGACGTATTAACATGTTACATGTATTGACTATAGTTGCACAATCTCTAAGTAGTTTGTGGTTTGTTGAGTTCTCTCAATGATTAAATTTTTAATCAATGGGATCTCTTCTATACTGATGGATTTAGTTACTACGTATGTGTCTATAATATAATGAAAAAAAAAATCATTCTAATTTCTCGATCAATCCTCCTTGTGACCTTTCCTTTTGACATTTCTTTGACTATCAACTCCACCCTGTAGATCACTTAGTAGATCAATTGCGTAGACAGAGAAATCCACGGAAAAGCGAGAAGTGGAAATGGTATACGTGTCGATTAGTATGGGAACCTGGCTAGTCAAATTAACACAACTAAATGACTAATGACATTATCTACCACTAAGAAATATAAACGTTTATTGGTTCTTAGTTTTACCTTTCAAATAGTCTAATAAGCTCGATATGTAATTTTGAAAATGAACCGTAAGACCAATACTTATAATTTGTATATTGTATGACTTTTCTACCGTCTTAGTACGTGAATCAATTAAAAATATTATGATTTTCAAATGAGCTAGATGGATTATCTGAAAAGTAACCCATTCTCACTTTTGTAATATTGATATCACTCTCAATAAGATTGATATTGACTTGTGCTTTGGTTTAATTAGTACTACTACTTAACGCCAGATGGATTAAATATTAGCCCTAATTTATTGACAAAATATGTCAAAAAGTTGTTTGTATCTACAAAATTATGATTAAAGCGAAAGGAATAAGGTACATTTTTGTTTAAACAAATAAACTCATCTTCATGTTGTGCCTATTGCTTTTACTGCGTTGTCGATATACTACTATGGTAGTATTATTTATTTAGTTCATCTTAGCATAGAAAAATATTTAGTTTGTTTTTCACTTCCTTACTTAGTTAGCATAACATTATTGTAGCCATTGGCCGACATCTGTTGATTGTTGATCGAAAATCTATATAGGATTTCGATTTGCTGTAGTTAAGGCAGTGATACGAATATAGTTGGATACATTGTTTAAATATGTCATTTAATTGTCCAATGGTGAAACGTATATTTGGAGTAAATGACACAAAATTTGCTATAATAAAAGTTGAGGTTAATAACCTATTGAGGTTTTCTTGTAGCACGTTTATTGGATCATCATGTTGTAAATTATTTTATATTTTTATAGTATTGGGGTGTGTTATTGCTATATTTTATTAAAACACTTATCAATAAAATTCGAAAAATACTACCGATGTCGATAAATTAGTACCTACATTCCAGAATGAGCAGTAAGGAATGTTCTAGAAAATAATATTAGAGTAGGACTGCCGCTGCCAATTTAAAGAGAGCTTTATTACAAAGGGACTAAGAACAGAACTAATTTTATTATGGATCAAATGTAGGTAGATATAAAATTATTGTTACCCTACAAAGACTTACCGATTATAACATTTTCCCTCTTTAAAAATAAAAAAATACATCTCACATTAAACCACTCAAGATTGTATTAAATTAATTGTATTCTAAAAGTACCAAAATACACTCAGAATATTAATACTCAATCATTAATAATTAATTATTCAATCTTTAATACTTAAAATATTGGTATAGTTAAGTACTTAAAGTTGACATTTATTAATAATAATAAGCCCCTCAAGGGCTAACTCCACATCCGGCATGACCATCCAATGCTACGTGGGGGGCGGAAATTTCAAGTTTTTAGCTGTACACTCACCAATGACCAACGGAACTCTATCAAAACAAAAAACAGCGATGCGTTTAAGAAGTAGTAATAAACTACCCCAGGCGGGTACCAGCAATGGAGAATCCGGTCTCGGGCCAATAGGCCCGGGCTGCCCTACGTACTCTGGGGAGAGCATCGTATCGCTACCACTTGTTCAGACCAAAACTGTTACAAGTCAGGAAAATATCATCTTACTTTCGCCGTCATCTTCCATTTCATCCATTCATAGTTTATTTGAATCACCCAGCTCATCATCACACTCTTTCGAGTACCCAACCACATCACGTTCCACAACTGCAACACCAATGTCAGTAATTGTTACGCAAGAGGCGAACGCCACAAATCTTGCTCCCACTACTGGCATCAGAAAACGTGCGCGAATGAGCTTTACGGAAGATATGAATAAATTTATCTGGCGTACATATCTGACAATAACACAGTTAGGAAAACGTTCAGACGTTACACTTTACGGAGAAATTCCCACATACTGAAGTGACGAAACAAAAAATTGGAATGCAGAAGAGAGCCATTACTAAAAACCAAATATTAACACCTGAAGTAAATGGACAAATTAAACAAGACGTAAAACGAAACAGATGACTTATCCCTTAACCAGAGTAGTCAGGCTTACATAAGAAATAGGTTAGAAAATACATCTTTCACCAATATGATCTTAGATATAGTTCCCATGCAGTCGACAATGACATCAACTAGTAATGACGTTATTGATACTAGTCAACCACGTAGTATTTTAGAAAAAATGAAGCCAAATATTACTAAGGGAGGGAAACAAAGACAACGTATGCAGTGGACAGATGAGGTTAATAAACAGCTTTTAAAGAGTTATTATATTGTTACCAATAATGAGACGGATCTAACAACTTACAGACCCTTACTTCACAGAAAATTTATAGAAATATTTCCTGAATTAGAATTTATTGGTGAACAAAGATTAGCAGACCAAATTAGAGTTATTTGTCGTAATAATCGTGTACCACCAAACTAGAGAGAATTAATTAGAAAACAGGCATTAGAAGAAATTCACAATTACCAATCACCTACACATACATTCGTACATATACCACGGACGCCCACTGTTTATACTGGATCCTCAGTTACCAATCAATTTAACGGCCCTACTTGCTCTTCTGATCCCCAAAAAAGTAATAAAGAACACACGAAAATAAATAATTTAGTACACAAAAATATAGAAAAAACATTTTTAGAAACCTTAGAAACTTTTAAAATGACTACTCCGACTTCTCGGCCTTACATTCCTAAACAAAAATCTTCGAAAAAATTTACTGCAATAGTACATTAATTCCAAAATACTCCCTAAACAAACACATCCAGATCAAGACTTTTACAGCCTACAAACAGTTATATATTGCGCAGCCTACACTGCCGCTAAATCCAATGGGGCACAAATGAAAAATTGTTCTAGATAAAGTAAAGAAAAAAATCAAACGTAAAACACCAATCCGAAAGCCGAAGTGGCAAATACGACTTGAAAGAAAAGTAGATAGTCTACGTGTAAGTATAGGAAGATTAACTCAGTACATTAAAGGTATTAGAAGTGCAAACTTAAACAATCATATCTCTAAAATCTTAAAAGAATTCAAAGTACATACCATACACGAGAGCCACAACACACAACTTACACACTTCCTAGACACCTTGAAACAAAAGCTGTCAGTCACAAGCAGTCGATTAAAACGATATAAAACGTGTACTTTACGTAAAAAACAAAATAGTAAGTTCACATTAAACGAAAAGCAGTTTTACCGAAACCTAAACGTGGCTACGTCGAATGATACTACAAACAATACAGTTCCCTTTCAATCAACCGCCACCCCATCATCAGGTGAATTACATGATTTTTGGTCTCAAGTATGGAACCATCCTAAAACACATAACTATGACGCTAACTGGATAAGGGATGAGAAATGCTTTGCATCAAAGTATAAGCCAATGGAATTTGAAACTACTCCCATGGAAGTTTTCCAATCCGTTATGAAAAAACTCCATAATTGGAAAGCACCTGGTACTGACAACATTCATAATTTTTGGCAAAAAAAATTTACGCACATCCATCCATACCTGTATAAACATATACAAAACTTTATAATAAATCCTGACAAGGTTCCGCCATTTATCACTGCAGGAATTACACATATGTTGCCAAAGGATCAGAGCAATTCTAATAACCCAGCAAAATATAGACCTATTACCTGTTTGCAAACTATTTACAAAATCATGACATCGTGCATTAACCAACTCATTTCTTCCCACGTAGAAAACAATAATATATTAGCTGAAGAACAAAAAGGATGTCGTAAATCTAGCCAGGGTTGCAAAGAACAATTATTGATAGATTCCGTTATTATGAACCAGGTGCAACACAAAAAAGACGACCTCTACACAATGTACATTGATTACCAAAAAGCATATGACTCTGTACCACACACTTGGCTTCTCCAAGTATTAGAAATATACAAAATCCACCCATCAACAATATCTTTTTTACAAATTTTAATGACGAAATGGACAACAAGACTTACATTAACTACTAAGACAGAACAAATAGAAACGCAAATGATTAAAATTCAAAGAGGAATCTTCCAGGGAGATGCATTGAGTCCTATATGGTTTTGTCTTGCAATAAACCCTTTGTCAAATTTATTGAACTCTTTGGATATTGGTTACCCCCTGAATTATGCTGACAATAATACTGACTTACTGACAAATACAATACGACTTAGCCATTTGTTATATATGGACGGCATCAAGATCTATGCAGAGAATCAAGAGGGTCTATCTCAACTGGCTAATACAACTGAGAATTTTTCATTGGATGTTTGTATGGATTTTGGTGTTGACAAATGCAAAATAAATTCAGTAAAAAATGGACAAACTCATCAACATTATTATGAACTACAAAGTGGTCAGATAATAGATCCCCTTATTATAATGAGTCTTATAAATATTTAGGCTATAATCAAAGCAAAGTGATACAATATAAAGAAACCAAAGCCCATCTAATCCAACAATTCAAACACAGACTGAATTCCGTGATGAAAACACAATTAAACTCCAAAAACTTAGTGAAGGCTGTTAACACCTATGCAATTCCTGTTCTAACATACTCTTTTGGTATTATCAAATGGTCAAATTCAGAACTGCAGAACCTACAACGTCTTATTTATACCGCAGTGTCTAAAAATAGAAAGCACCAACCACGATCTTGTGTGCAGAGATTGACATTACAACGGAAAGTCGGTCGAGGGATTATAGATGTTACCAATCTTCACAATAAACAGATCAAAAGCCTCAGAATTTATTTTCACCGCAAAACAATGTTGTCTAGCTTACACAATGCCGTAGTACAAAATGACCTTAAATATACCCCTCTTAACTTAAAAGATAGGCTACATCAAAAAAATGAGATTCAGACTGACATACAGAAAAAAAAGATGAGTGGGCCCATAAGACCTTACATGGAAGACACTACCGTGATTTAAACTTGAGTAACGTCGACAGAACTGCGTGGAACGAGTGGCTTTATCGCGGAGAGTTATTCCTGGAGACAGAAGGTTTTATGCTTGCGATTCAAGATCAAGTAATAGAGACTAGGAACTATCAGAGATATATAATGAAAATCCATAGTACAGTAGACACATGCCGACGATGCCACAGTGCGTCTGAAACAATCCAACATGTAACGAGCTCCTGTAAAGCAATAGTTCAAACTGATTATAAACACAGACATGACCAGGTTGTAAATATCATCCACCAAAAACTTTAAAATAGAGTCTTATAACAGAATCACCAATCCCTTACTACAAATACACCCCCGAAGTTATTCTGGAAAGTGCTACTCACAAATTATACTTTGATAGGGCTATACTCACAGACAAAACAGTCCACTTTAACAGGCCAGATATAACACTAATAGATAAAGTAAATAAAACAGCACATTTAATTGACATAGCAGTACTTAACACACATAACTTGCAAACGACTATAGCCGAAAAATTAAATAAGTATACAGAATTGAGAGACGAAATCATACGCATGTGGAATCTTCGTAAAGTTACCATTGTCCCAATAGTAATATCAGTTACAGGAATTATCCCCCACAATCTACTTGACGCTATTAAAGAATTGAAGTTACCTAGATCTTTATATATTACTTTGCAAAAAGTAGCGATCTTAAACACATGCCGTATAACTAGAAAGTTCTTACAAATAGAGCAAACTTCAACTTCTTGTCTCCCCAGTAATGACAAAATTATTCGATTCATGAATGTAATATGAATTACGAGATGTCTGTATGACTTGCAGCAAAAAAAAAACATATTAAAGGACATAAACTATTTATTAAACTGGAACGTACAATGGTAAGGTACCGTATTCATTCACTAATACAAGATCTTATTCAAGTATCAGGACCAGACGCCGTTCAATGCACAAACAATACCTATATTACGTCAGAATTAAGTTTAACTATATCTTAACATATTTAACATAACAGTGTCACTTCTTTTGGAGATCTATAAGGAGACTACAATCAATAATAATAATTGACTTACTCCTCGAACATACGTAAAAATCATCTTAACCAATGAAGGAATGTTATAGTACAAGATGTTAGTCCAAAAACTGTCTACTTAAATTAGGTTTACAATAATAAGTACGAAGTTTGAAAAATGTCTTACGTTAAATTCTAGGTTATCATAACTTTTACTTAAATACATACTTAATCGTTACAAAATTGAACTAAAACTAGCAGTTTCCAATACGAATGGACACATTATTATTATCGTATACTATATTTAAAAAGGTGGGTAGCTATTGGTAAGAGTAACTTCAGACATGTTCTCTTCTTTTATTCTTCACCATGTTACATGGTCATCCTTAAAACATATATGTATATCAAAAACGATCAATATTATACTCTAACAAGTGTGGTCAGCTGTTGCGAGTGCAAGAACAATATTTTCAAGTTCATAATCCAACATGTAAGTATAGAAGTAGTGAGATTTTTTAATTACAATCGGTTATGTAAAGTACTTTATGCATATTTTATATGAGAACATTTATTGATGGCTATTAAATATTTACTTGAATTTCGTGTATTTTGTGATAATTATATAAACCCAACCATACAAAATGTTTAACGAAATAGTTATTTTAAGCTGTTGCCTTCTTCATCTCATATTCAACTGATCATGTGTCAAGGCAATTAGGAATTCTAAAATATATTGAGAGGATAAAAAAATGGGGCGATTGAATTTCATCCTTTTAATTATTTCATTTTAATCATGTAAAAATTTTGCTTGTTATCATGCTGAAATAATTATATATGCATGGGATTATTTAGTATATATTTTTTCACTTCAATCTTTAAAATTTTAATTGCTTGGAGTTAACATTGTTACCACAACCTAAAATGCAAAATGAACTGGCATTTTACAATTTTTCGCTGGTTAGACATTTAGTCAGCATACATATTCAGATAAACCTTCTAACATTACCTGTTATTATATTTGCAATGTACTTTACATACCGTTTAAGTTTTACAAGCCTATTTTATTTACACATTGCGGAGTAGAAGTTACTGTTATTTACCGTAAAAAATAAGTAATTCGTTATAAAAATATAAACGGACGGCATTATTTGGGTACATGGTATAACTTTCGCTATGAGAAAAAAACGCTCTGGTCATAATGGAATATGCCTTGATAATAATTAAAGCGCAAAAGTGCTTACGTACATGAATTTTCACGTCTAATCGAATTACTGTTCTCAAATTGTATATCGATCCGCTTACCCAACTGCGATTACAACAAAACCAACCGACAGGAAATATTTCAAATAATATTCCAAATACTAAACCTCGCAACAGATTTATAATATTATAAAATGAAAGACATAAAGGGTCATTAGCACGATCCCAGTTTGTTTGTTATTCCCATTGAAATACTATGTACTAACTTCATAAAAAAAGACATCCCGTAACACTGATGTGTTCCATTGTTTGGAAGTCAAATAGAAGCATTGAGACGTCAATTAGTCGCCTGTCAGTTCTTGGGCGCGTAAGAATTAAGACACTTTTGAGAAAATCAAAGTGTTAGAAACTTTAAAATGCTTCACTACCATGTTTGTGCGTTTGTGTTTTTAAATTTAGACGCAATTTAGAGAATTTCTTTGAGTAAAAGATTTAGAACATTTTTCTTCTTGAAAATCTTTTCGCAACTTCTTTCTTGATTATTTTAAACAAAAATATACACATAAAACAGCAAAACGATATTTCCTCAAATTATATTATGCAATGTATGTGTAATAAATGTAACAAAAATTATGAACTTACAAAAATCCAACTGAGTACTACACTCAAATAGAAACAGTAGAAAATGACCGAATTTAAATCCTGTATAACTACTCCAAGATTCTTACTTCTTGTTTCAAACTAGAATTATTTTTTACCATAATACATTTACGCCCTGCTTAAAATAGTAAATTTCTTTATATTTGAAAACATGTTTGGGAACAAAATATTGTTAAATTAATTTTATGTGTATACAGCTTAACATAAGTGTCGTAACAGTGGCCATCCTAAATTAAAATTGCGAATACACTCATTATCAATCCAAAGATTATAAAAAACACTTACTGCGCTCTTAATTTTTTATTCTTGAAATGTAAGTTATTGGCAAGTGTTTATATGAACTTTGTATGCATGCTATTATTTAATTTTAAAAGAACATGGAATGATAAAACATATGAGTTAATAAATATCCACGGCAAGCCTGGACCAGTAACAACTTTTAACTCCCTTGATTTGTAATATTAGAACAATAATGAAAAAATCCTAAAAAAATACCTATATTCAATGTAAATAAGATAAGAAAAAAGAGATTCTTCATTCTCTAAATAAAATATAAGATTTAAAAGTTTTTTTTCTATCTTAATATTTCAAACACTATAGTAATTAAGTACCATTGGCTGAACTCGACCTTCATTGAAATATCGGAGACTTTTCGTTTGAAATATAAAAACTTTTGTTAAGAATATTAGCTTTTTTTTTAAACAGTGCCTTTTAAACACTAAAAAAGTGGCGATAATCTTTAAATTGACTCATCTTATCTTTTTATTTGTGAACCAATCGAAATAACACATTAAAATAATCTTAATCTTACTACTATACCAAAGACAACCACATACAATTTGTTCAAGCCATTTCTGAGATCATCTGATACAACCGCGCAGCCAGACATATATAAAAGTATTGATTGAGATGAATATTGGCTATTATAATACAAATAACTATCGATAGATCAATTAAATTTGTAATTTACATTCGTCACAATACAAGTAACACAATAAGTGAGTTTATCGTTGTCAATGTGCACTCAAATACTAAAAGACGGATATTCCAGTTACAATCAGTTGCTTTTTTTTTAAATATTTCCCGACAGTAAACTTATACCATAAACAGAACGCACAACCCGTAGTTCTCCAATGTATAATGAGAAGTTATAAACAAAATGCTCCACTAAACTGGAAAATTAGGTATCAAATTATGTATTTGTCGTATCTGCCTAAATATTTGATGAACAATGAAACAGAAATAAAAAATACGTTCATAAGTAGTATAGTGTCTACAGACTTACAACTATTGAGGGAACATGTAAACGGATAGACAATAAATTATAATAGACAGTTGAATATGTATGGATAAACTGTGACAGTATCTATGCATATTGATAAGTAGTATAACTGTTTGATCCGCGGTATGATTGCACCCATTTCTTGAGCCTACAGCATGCGAAATGTGAAGGTATAAAAATAACCTATTTGAATCTTAAACTATTCAATAGAAAAATTAGAATTTACCCCGACCTTATCGCACAGTTTACACATACAAATCTTAACTAAAATTAAATCAAACATCTTATCAATATAAGAACAAAATGTGCAATTCGCATATTACTGAATGACGAAAATCTCCGGATTTCAAATTTCCATTCTCCGGTAGTAAATTGGACATTCTGCAAATTAGACATTTTGCGGTCCATCAATCGTTAACAATCATGTTTAAAAAAAGTCTTAAATCCTATGTTTATACCTAATGTGTTATTTTCTAATGAATTTACTGCGAAAAAGATTTGAGATTATTGAAAAAAATATAATTTTGTGTTCACGGGTCAAATGTGGGGATGTTGGCGAGTTTCTGCTTGACTTCTTCAGAAGAGTCATCACAGAGCAGCAGTGTATGAGAGAAGCCCATGGCCACTTGTGTGATGTTGAGTCCGTCCATACGACTCACTTCTCTGGGTCGAGCCGTAGATTTGTTTATGTCACCCATTCCCTGTACATCATATAATACTTAATAAGGTGAAAGGCGAAGGTGTACCGCCCATAACAATAGGTTTATCGTCAAAGTGATTGGGCAAGATGAATAACAATAGACGCAATTAGAAGTGGGTTAGGCACTAAGCCGTGATACCACCCCTGGAGCAACATGTTGGATGGCCTTGGCCTCTAAACCTCCTCAGTTACGAGACTGGTGCTCAAAGAGACTTGCGGATTAAAGCCAATGGAAAAGGCGGCTGCCGATCTTTGCTAACTTATTTAACATCAGTTTAGGTGATATATTAATAACAATATTATTTGTTAGCATGTATTCCATGACTCCTTTAGGCGAACTTTGTGTGGACGCAGACCAACGTACTTGCAATTTTGTTCTGTGTACATCTGAATTTTCATTACGAACTCTCTTGATTAATTTAACTTATTCCTTACATAATTTATACCGTCCTTCGATTTCACTTGCTTGTAACAATATGCACTTCATATACGAATGTGAAAAATATGGAATTTACTAATAAAAAAAATGAATGAATGGAATTTACTAATAATCATATAATAAAACGAGGCATGTAAGACTATGTTTCGAACAATTTAATTTTTTTATATCATTTATGGACCTGTAGAACATTGGGCCACTTTTTCCATTTTAGTAATCATTGTGTATTATATATGTATAAAACTAGCTTTTGCCCGAGGCTTCGTCCGCGTGGTCGTCGTGATGGATGGTGGTCAAAATGCTGCCCTATATCATATGGGAATTACTTGCGAATGTATGATACGGTTAATTTAATACATTTCATATGCCCCGCACACTGCTTACCACACGCTCCGCCATGATGCGATAGCGATGATAGCCTAGTGGTTAAGAATTCGGCCTCCTACGCGGGGGGTCTGGGTTCGAATCCCAGGGCGCGCACTTCTGACTTTTCGGAGTTATGTGCGTTTTAAACATTTAAATGTCACTCGCTCTAACGGTGAAAGAAAACATCGTGAGGAAACCTGCAGGCCAGGGAGTTTGCAAAACTCAAAGGTATGTGAAGTCTGTCTGCCAATCCGCACTAGGCCAGCCAGTAATGGACTGTGGCCTTAAGCTTCTCATTCAGAGAAGAGACCCGTGCTTAATAGTGGCCGTGGGTTGTGAGAGAAGATATATTATACATTTTTTTTCCAGATATTTATATAGCCTATGCCACTCAGTGATAATGTCACATTGTCACATGAAAGAATTTATGAAATCAGATCAGTACTTTTTGACATACAAAAATACAAATCTTTTATCTTTATTATTAGTATGGACAAGATGACTTAAACATTGAGAATGAAAATTATATTGCGCATTTAAAGTAGCTTAAAGGACTTTTAGTCATCTTGTCCTACATCATCAGAAATATGGTGTCATGATATAAATCTATTCACCAAGCAAATATATCACCAAGGAATATATTTGATGAATGTACGATTAATGACGATATTACGTCTGCGATAGTTTAAAATGATAGTTGAAGAATTTTACATACCAATTCACCGTAAGTGGGTGCTACACCCCAAGCGATGAGCGCGTCATCGGCTGCAATCACAATGGAAGTATTGCTCGTCCCGATGCAACGGATGTTCCAACCTGAAATATTGTGTAAAAACTGTTATGGTACATTTTTAATGATAAATCTTCATCCTTCCTATCCGATCGTAGTCTACATATTATTATGCCGTTACTTGATCGCACCAGGTAAACTGATGACTTCAATAAGATAGAGTATACGCTGGATTCAGAAGGTTTAGGATCAATTAGAGCGGCGAACATTGGGAGAAGCCTATGGTCAACAGTGCACGCTGGCTAATGAATTTATCAGTACTACCCTTTACTAGTCATTAATATAATTTGCCAAACTTACCAGCGAGATCTTGCACGGGTTTTGGATACATATTTGCTTCGCCTGTCCTTTTAGTTTGGCCAAACATAAACAATGCACCTGTAAAATAATTATTATGTTACGAAAATCTATCGGTACTTTAATAAGATGTTTACAGTTAATTTTAGTATAATTCAACCTACAAATAGCCTACTAAAGGCTTCTATAAAACTGAAGAGGCCTAGAAGGTAGGATAGATGTTCGTTCTTCCTTCGACCTAGACACGCCGGTTGGTCTAGTGGTTAGCAAACCTAACTGCTACACCGAAGGTCTTGGGTTCGATTGCCACCCAGGTCAAACTTTTCTGTGATGAGCAGGAATGTTTGTTTTGTGTGTCTGAGTGTAAATATCTACATATGTATGTATTTATATTTTATAATATATTTGTATATTTGTTTATCAGTCGTCTGATCACCATAGTACAAGCTAAGGCTTAGTTTGAGGTCAGTTGTCCGTGTGTGAATTGCCCGAAGATATTAGATATTCTTCACACAAAAACTACCGAATGTCTCTGAATGAAATTTGGCACATAGATCGATTGTAGTCTGGAACAAAACATAAAATAACATTCTTTTGAGCAACTATCACGCGAGCGAAGCCGCGGGGGGAGACAAGTATTCAAATATCTCACCGAGCTCATTGACCGCGAGGCTGTAAGTAGCCCCGCAGTGCACGGAGCGCACGCCGCGGGCCTGCGTCTCGAAGTACTTGATCAACCGCGGCACGCTCTCGTCCTTCTGCTCAGCGTGCCCCAAACGACCGAATCCACCGAAACCCCAACTGTACGCACGCTTCTTCGAATCTATTGCCACCTGGACAAGAAATTCCTGATTTGAGTCTCTCTCTGCCACTGTAACTCTCTTTTTCAGTTTCTTTTACTCCCAGTCCTTCAATCATACTCCTCTCAATTCTTTTGGTCGGTTTATATGGTTGTTGACTTCGGTTGATTTGGCGATATACAACTTGCTTTCTTTTGATTTTCCCGTGTGTATCTGTAACACCCCAGTCTGGTGTTGTTAACGACCACTGGTGGCGTTATCACTTACCATCACATTACCATTCCGCTTTCTTACATTCTTATAACACACAATATTCTGAATAGTCTAAATAATCTATGTTGATTTGTCAATAACAATGATAAACATTGGTGAATGTTAATGAAATGACGCCTAGCATTGTAATAAAGCACGCACCAAACAAACTTGGGCCTAAGTAATATAAAAGTCATAAAAATATAAAAAGCAAATTAAATTACCGTGTGATTATTTCCACATGAAAAATCGACGATATCTACGTCCTTCACAGGTATCACGTGACCATCCTTAGATTTTTCGAAAAACAGCGCAATATGCTTGGGCACTGTCTCAAAATGAAAAGACAGTTTCGTTGAGGTTACAAAATATTTCCCATCAGTGTTATGCCCTGCAAACAATTACGTTCATATAGTAAATTACTTTAAAATATTTTACTACATCTCCCTAGTTTCAACTCATTTATTGGGCTACTGAGTCTTTCTAGTCCTAACTGAGAAGGCCTAAAGGGACTCGAGAGCTTATTCGTTCTTATCTGTTGACCACAGCATTGATGTTTCTGGTGTTTTGCATGAGTAACTGAGACCTTACATCATGTGACTGTCTGCTCGATTGTTAGCTTCACATAAAAAATTAAGGGAATTAATAATTATTATTCTGTTTTATTTTGGAACAAGTCCATATTTGTTAGTAACAGTACTTAAATGTAAGGTTAGTATACATTTAAATCACAAACGAAACAAAAGCTAAGACTAACACACATTGACCTGCACAATGACCTACAGAAAAATAAAAATAAGTACGAACACATAAAAATACTAAGTCATCTGCGCTTCCCAACGCCATGCAAGAGCGCCCAGTGTCACAACGTCTGTGAGTCCCAACGATTCGTGACTGCATTCAGAATGCTATTCGCACTGGCGCGCAGCCACTGCAGCAGCGAGGCACACTGTTTGCCAATTGGCACATGGAACCCGTCTACCCTCCATTCCGCGAACATAGTGGACGCGCTGCGGGGACACCACAACCCGAACAACACTCTGAACGCTTTGTTGTACTGAACCGTCAAGGCTACGTACGCTTTAAATACTTTACCCACAGGCTGCAGGTATAGAAAGTTTGGCAATATGCTTTAAATAATGTTACTTTTACCTCGTCAGTGCAACGAGCAAACCTGCGGGCAAGCATACGCCCTTCTCTTCCGCTCTATATCAATGTTGTCACCCGGGTCTTCGGAGACCCAGTGACCAAGATACTTGTAATGATCGACTCTCCGTATAGGGGTCCCACAAAGATGTAATGGAGGTGGTTTTGTGTTTTAACCGGTCTAAAGATCATCATTTTACTTTTAATAACTACATATATATATGAGTTCGGGCGATTTTCTCGCAGATGTAAAGCAGCTCATGTATGCATCAGTTTTGTCTTCTTGTCATGCTCTAGTCGAAGAGTTCAGCAGAACCATTTGCTCGGTGTAATTGATTGTTTAAGCACACCCCGCTTACATAAAACCCGAACTTAGCTCCTCGATCAGCTGGTTCTTGTACATATTGAACAAACGGGTCGAAGCCGATCCCTCCTGCCTCACCCCGATTCCAACCTATACACATCCACATTTTGTTGTACTGTATATGCGACTGTACCAGTATTTTAACATGGCTATAATGTCATCAGACACATACGTTTGTTGCTCAAGCTTGCGCCACAAGACATTGTACGATACTAGATCAAAGGCCTTAGAAAGATCTAGATAGCAGGCAATTATCGGCATGTTTCTGTCCATGTAGTACTGGACAGTCTGCTTCAAACACAAGATGGAACTCTATGTGGAAAGACCAGTTCTGAACCCAAATTACGTTGCAATGCTGTATGTGCCTATCTAGGTGTTTGTAAATATTAAGAGTTGTTCAAAATGTTAAAAAGCTTACCTAATTGACCATATTCTGGTAAACCAAACGAGTGAAGAGCTCCATTGCAATCTAGTATCATTGAGAAATCAGCTCCACACCCAACTTTCACTGCCGGTGCCCCACTGTGATTATTTAAAATTGATATTATAATCCACTTTTATGTACCTATTTTACGTAAAATATAAAAAGAGCTAAATTAAAAATATTTTATTCATTGATACAAACTTGCTTACAATAATGTCGACTGAAGTTCAATATTATAAGTTGGTTAAAATCTGCAAAACAAACACATTAATTTCATTAAAAACATTTTGATCGCAATCTTTTAACCTTTGCCGGAGGTTTTCAGCTGATAATTCATTTTATAATCTTAAATAAGTATAAATCTGTACATTTTGGTTTCATAGGGATATTTCTCTCTACGCTCTAGTGTTTATCAAAAAAGGTAAAAATTTAAGTAAGGCACTAAACAAGCAAAATATAATAATATATAAAAAAATATTTACTCCAAGATTGACTTGAATCTATACGCAACCGTTGACATTTTGCCCATTTACCTCCATTATAACAGAGAATCTTGAAGCACTTCAAACTAAGTTGTGAAGTGCTTCACGCACAGTATTTCAATGTAAAGGAATCAATAAAGTTGTTAAACTTCGATGTCTTGAGCAATGTTTTGACTCCGACAAGACTTAAAGACTGCGATGCGACTGGTAGAAGCTGGAATAAAACCTACCTACCGTACCTATTACTCAAATCATAAACTTACGAGAGCTTAACACGTGTTGGTTTCAATACTTGTGGCGTTGTGTTTCCGATCCCACACTGGCCACTTTTGTTGTCGCCACATGCATATACCGCTCCGGTATCTAAAAATAATAACTTACGGTCATGCAAAGTTTTTATATACAAAACGCTTAGATAAGTTACTAGGTCTTCGCCTAGTACCTACAATAATATAAGGAGATAATGAGAGAGTTGCGTGCTAATTGGTTTGATATTAGATAGAACATATGTAGATAGGAAATATGTTACAACAAACCAACCTATATTTGATACTAGACCACTGGAGGCTTTTCTTTTAGAAGAAGCCTTTATAATTTGTTATTGTAAAGTAAGCCATGTGTTAAAAATAAATATCAACACTGAACCAAATCTATTCATGAGTTGCTCTTTAACCTCTTCTTACTATTAACTAGCATTACGTATTGTAAACTACCCAATATGCATAACAAACGGCACGTGTAAATCGCTCTGAAACTCGAACAGTTTCTTTCTTGTTGAATCACTGAAAACTTTAAAGTAACATCTGCACTAATACCTGTAACAAATAAAGTATGATTCCTGCCCGTTGCTGCATGTATAATATTATGTCCTTTCAGCGTCGGCACAACTTCTGGGATGTCGCGTGTCACAGTATCGCCAAAACCTAGTTGACCACAATTATTACGACCTGCAGGAATAAATAAATAAATTACAATTCTACGAAACATTTAAAATTCGGCTAAATGGGTACTGGATCCCCACGCAAAGGATCCACCGTGATAATTTAGCGGAAGTTTCAGCTTCAATATTTGAATCAAACAATAACAAATGATGAATGTGCGAGGCCTAGAACTAAGGGACTTTTGGCACATTTTTGTCATTTTCAGTTATCCCATGGAACCAATAGAAATAATTATAGGAATTCCGTGGGAAGCGCCATACCAAGGTGTTTCAAATTTGTCGCTTTTTGACAGTTCGAATGTCATTAGGCAAACTAGTTGTATATTTTTTCCCAACATGGGACAGTTAAATACTTCTAGGGACCGATATGGATAGGGACCAGTAGGGATAGACCTGAAAATATGACCGACAACGGACGACAGCCTTATGAAAATGTATCCCACATTGACAATTCTTAACCATTGTCATGAAGAGTTCCTTTGGATTTGCTAATTGAGTTATAATAAATCAGGAAAAGTATTTTTAGATTAAAGTAATGTAATGACTGCGATTGTAAGTGAACAGGCAGAAGTATTATGTAAACACTTACTGGAAGTAAATATATTACACAAAATGTTCACCTTAAAAAAACCTAAAACAATAATATTACAAATATAATTTTCCTTCCAAATAATAAAGCTAAAGTAACTGTCTATCTGTATGTTTCCGTTACTCATAAGCGCCTAAACCACTGAAATTAGCCGTTTTTGATGAAATTTGATAAATATAGATTAGAACTTATCGTGAGTAAATGCTTGGAGGGATTGAAATATTATGGTAAACATGTACACACCAAAAGTATATGCTTCACCATCTTCAGAAACCAGCACTGAGTGGGCTGATGAACAACCACTCACAATCAGCCGATACTGTGAATCAATACATAATATAATAAACCTGTAACTGCTTACTGTATGTCCAAAACAATATTTTTTAGATTTATTGCCTATGTGTCCTTTTATCTGTTTGTCTGCGACTTTGTGCACTCTAATCTCATAAAAAGCTGAACCAATTTAAATGCAGTCTTTAATAATGTGTTGTGCTTTACTTGTATTAAGAATCAAGAGTATTTTTTATACTTAATACAGTTCACAACAAAAATGTCCAAATTATAAAAAATTGTTTACGGCCCTTAGCGTTATAGAAGCGCAACGAGAGCAGCTAGTCATATGATATACTGTTCATAATTTTATAATCTTCGTTAAGATTTGTGTATTCATAGCTGATTAATGACTATTTCCTCCATGTTTCTTCATACAAAAAATAGCTTTACCAAAGTATGTTAAAGGAAGTGGGAGATGGTAAAATTAGTACACATAA
The DNA here is from genome assembly GCA_018249125.1 of Asbolis capucinus. Lineage (NCBI taxonomy): Eukaryota > Metazoa > Arthropoda > Insecta > Lepidoptera > Hesperiidae > Asbolis > Asbolis capucinus. The sequence goes on from DWJZ01000261.1 coordinate 32,228, forward strand.
AACCTCATAAAAAAATATACTATGCCAACTGGCATAATAAGTAACCAGGAGTTTCAACCCACAACTCTTCAATAATTATGAATGGCGTAGTAATAAGTCAACAAGCTTTTCATTTAATACAGCTTACAATTTGTATTATAATTTATGTTGCGGCTTAATTGATTTTCAAACCAAAAGAGAAATATATACCTTGAGATTAGTAAATCTATGGAATGTGTAGAGATTTGGATGAGTCCTCTTAGATGGATTGTTGTCTCTTTTAGCCACAAGATCCCAGGAAACAAGACCAGCTATCATAAGCACACCAGGCGTTTTATAAAAGGTTTTTAATAGTTCCTGTAAAGATAAGTTTACTATATAATATAATAATATGCTATACTATTGACTTGGCTATTGTACATTATAGCTTAAGCTTAACATAAGCATAATTGCTTAAAAGTTTCACCTATGTGATAAAGTATAAATAAAATAACCTAATTCTAGTTCACGCAGTAATACCCACTCAAAATTTAACATTTTATAGAATTATCGTTTAAGATATAACTTATTTATTTAATTATTTAAAGAATTACAATTTTAAGCTATTAAAAAGATTCAATATTGCATGTCAAAAATATAATATACAACAAAAGGAGAAGTAAATACCTCTGGTAGTTTTGCCATAGGTTCATCGATGATAGGAGAAGGAGTTCTTTGCACCTGTTCCTGCAGATGATCAGAAAGTGAAGACTCACTGTCATCATCGTCAGATACATGTTTGCGAGGTTTCTTTACTTTGCTATGCACACTGGAATCGGCTGTAGCTCGTTTATGATTCATTTTGCTGGACATTGCACCCAAACTGAAAGATATTTTTTTTCTTACATAGCAGTATGAAATAATTAGATATAACAAAGATAATTTTTATATTCTAAGTTTACCTTCCCAATTTCTGCTTTCTATCAGTTTTGTCTAATGAATGGTTATTAAACAGAATTTTTCTTTGAAGTCAATAAAATATTTAATAAGATGGATTCCTAAAAGATTTCTATGGTGCACAGCAATTTAATGTTCGAATTTTAAGGGTTTTCGTGAATGCAGTGTGATCTATTGGCATCATCTTGTTTAAATGTGTCTGATGGGAGGCTTGAGAGTTATGACCTTTAATTCTTGGCTGGCAGTGTATCAGTGATGCCTTTAGTTAAAATTATTGGCGATTACTCCTTTTCTGCTGCTTTTTCAGCAACTTTATCTATTTACTTTGTTTATTTTTAAAATAAATATTTCATTTATTTTATTTGAATTTTGGGTTAAACTTCATTTGGTTTGAAATATAATGCACCATATTTTTATTAAAGTACAAACAACAAAAACTTAACAATTTGGTTTAACCATTAAGATAATTATGATTTTAATAGCAAATAAAATACCAGCAACAAGACAATGATGAAATTGTCAACATTGCATAGAATTCAATTTGACATCACTAATATTTACTAGCACAATTGTAATTTTTGCATAGATGAATATTACAATTTCAGTGATATGATTATGAGACGATTGTCTGTCTATTTAGTTACTATGTCTATACTTTTTACTGTCAAATCAAATACTAATGGTGCAATCAGAAATTTTCTTAGAAAGATACAAATGGTATTTTCAGAAAACTTTTTTAGAAATATACTTGCAGCTTCATAAAAAGGACTCATTGTTAATAAACTAAAATAATAATAAAATATACCAAATGTAAAACAATTTAATGAGCATGTTACAGGTCTCTTAAAATTTCATAGCCTATCTAAATCCTACCTTAGTATCTGTATGATTTGTATGGGAAAATAATATTTTATTACTCAATCTGTCCTTACTCGAACAGCAACAAATCCAAAACCACAATAATCATTCAAACTCCATTCTCAAGTCATAAGTAGTGTATAGACTTGTGAAGTTATAAGCCCAACTTGCCTTTTTTTATTGGTATCTCTAGAGATTTACCTACCTACAACATAACCTGAGCAGCCCAGAAACCAATGTTTACCATAAAAAATACTGAAGTATTAGATATGCCATAAATATCCATTATAAATAAAAAAAAGGTCAAACAGTTTAGAACTTTGCGAAACACATGTCTAGTCGTACTAAATTTGGCATTGTAAACACTTAATATAGTATGTGAAGCTAAAAAAATTTACATAAACATAAGATGAAGAATTTAAAGGATTGAAAGTATCTTCATAGTTATACCTAAAAAAATGTTTTCTTCAAATTTTTCTATTTGTCAATCAGAATAAACATTCTTCACATACATAAAAGGTGTAAAATAGTAAAGTTTATCATCCATCCAACATCTATTTGTTTAAGTTTAAAATTATTAGAACAGCTAAAGGATTAACAATTTCATATTCTATTTTTATGGAACTTAATACAATGGAATTTGACTTAATTTTCTAGAAAAGTATTATACAGTTGGTTACAAGCCACAATTTTAAGCCAATCTTTTTATGACTTCATATCCAAAGAGTTTAATTGGGTTAAGGTCTGGGATGTTTAGAAAGTAAAGACAGAGATAAAAAAATGAAGGACTTTGTATTGTCATAATTTTTATAGAGGACCCATTCAAAGGAAAAGTATCCATAAAGGGTTAAATTTCAACTTTCAAATTTTCAAGATTCAAAAAAAATTTCATAAAAAGATTTCATATTGATTCACATTATAAACAAATCAAAACAAGTAGGTGTAAGCTTTTAAATTTATACATGACTAACATTGTTTCAAAACATGAAATAGAATAATTGTTTCCATAAAGCATCTTAGCACACCAATAAAGCAGCACATGTGCACTTTATATTGTGATTTATTTCATTATACAAATATATATCTATACTAATCTAATAATAAAACTGTAAGTGGGTAAATTCTGTACATTAAATATTTTAAGTAAATTTTAATGCAGGAAGACTCTGTTATCGATATAGACACTATACAATTTTGTTTGGAATCATTGTCTGTCTATCTATTCGAGCTTCAAGCGAAAACCACTGGACAAATTTACACAAAACTTAGCATAATTGTAGTTTAAAAGCCGTGTATGGTTATAGGATAGGTTTTGTACTAGGTAATGGGTTTGTTCCCGCAGGAGAACACTACTATTTTCTGGCAACTGGATCTTCCGAAGCAAAGCGAAGTCAGTTTCTACCAAGTACATAATTATGCTTTTATAATAAAACACTAGAGTAAGTTATAAAATCTAGGGCACTTATTATTGTTCAGATTATTCCATATAAAGAAAGATTTCTACCTATTCACCGGTAGATATGGATTACTTTATTGTAATACAATATATCAAAACTCATTAAAATACGCATTTCTCATAACACGTGCCAGTTACGAATATTAAACTACATTCAAACAAAAAGTTCTTTAATAAATTAAGGAGTCCATTTTAAAACTTATATTATACTTACCAAAAGCTCCCTTTACAAAAATTGGAAACGTACAAAAAGCAATATCTGATTAAAATAATCAAATATGTCGGCAACCAAGCTTCATTATTTGTATGACAATTGTCAATGATGGGGATACCGCGAAAAAATTATTATTATCCCTATTACAAAAACATTCAACCCGCATTTACACAATCGCGCGACTGTTGAATTGAATGAGCACGTATGTGTAAACGATGGGTCGGAATCACGTCGGAATGATTCGCATCGATATCGATAGCCATTCGCATCGCATGCGAATCCTCGTAGAGTAAATCGCAAACCAATGAAATATAAACTAATAAAAAATTAGCCTGATTATTGCATATCATTATTGATAACAATCTAAAATAAATTATTCAGTTCTTAAGAAAAACCCTACTTTTAGCATCAAGGTGGATTTTAAAATAAAGGTAGACAAATAGTCTGTTACTACCACAGCAAAAGACGCAGTCTAGATACAGTTTCCTAAAGATTCAATACCACATCAATGCCCTGGGCAGGATTTATAGAGTACCTACATTGCAGCTGCAAGAGACCTTGGTCAAACTAAGTGAACCATCGTTTAAAAAAATACAGCATGGCAATCAAAAAGAAAGACCCAAAGAACTAAGTTCAATGCGTAAAGATGTATTTTGGGTCATGTTGTAACCACAGACATAATATTACTAACGTATCGATATACTATAATAAACTGGGTTAAGTACTCGCATCGAAAATAGGAGCCAAGTGAGAGATGCAGTACCGAGGCCGTGTGTCCCAATCTAATAGGGTGACAATAAGATTTTCGATGTGAGACAAATTTTAATGTATCTTCCTATATTTATCGCTATGTTATAAATGTGAAAGTGTCTATCGCACAAAGTGGATCGGTGGGCTCTACGACCAACCCTTAAAACAGGGTTGAACATGGTTGGTTTGATATACCTAAACATAACTACTTAATGGCAGTGGTTTGGGGGTAGGAAAAACCTTCCTGGTAAAAAAAATAAAAAGTTGTTGGGAAATCCTTTGTCAATTGTTTTTTATCACACATCAAAATTCTGTGTACGAAACGAAAATGGAATTAAGTCGAAAAGATTTTAGAGCGATGATTTTTTATGATTTTAAAAGTTCTCTCTCCGCGCAAG
>DWJZ01000262.1:0-36808 GCA_018249125.1 Asbolis capucinus
ACACACACACTATCTAAATAATAAAATTAACATTTATTTTAATTAATGTATGAATTCATCTTCATGGTCTATGCAGCAACAAAACCACACTTGCTTTATGTAACCTTACTGTAAGCTTTACTGTCGCTTTATTTTTTTCTCTTTTTAAAGTTTTAATTTTCTTCTTGCATGTGATATTCACCTATAAGTGGTTAGTTAGTTAGTTGGTTGGTTCACCTATAGTTTATTGTTTTATTTAATTAGATCCCTTTACTATTGTCTGTGAAATTGTAACTACCATTGGTGAATTGTAATAAATAAATAAATAAATCTAACGTTAATCTTCAGCAGTGACCATGGCGAGTTGAACATTTATCGTGAGTACCCGTCAATATACAAATCTGTAGCTGGTCGCTATGTAGAAAACAAATATTTATTAAGGAATTCAAAGTAATGTTTTAGAATCTGCGTGTTTTTCTGTATGTTTGTTTCTTCCTGTGCTTGATTGTGTCTTGTGTACGATAATCTCAATACTTATTAAAATCGGTCCACTTTTTTTTATTTAAATAAAAAACTAGTGAATTTGAAGGAATGCCTTTTAGCAAATAGAAAATAGTCAGAACTTATAAACCAGGAGTGAAAAACCCGCGGCCCGAGCCGCATACGGCCCTTTGAACATTATTTAATAAGATTTTTTTATGCTTAGAAGGTCAAACACTGTGTCAAAACACAAAATAGTACAACATATAAAAGTATCATAATACAAATATTGAACAAACATATAAAAACTTTACATAGTAACTGTAAAACGTTAAGTAGATTTGATTAAGTACACTCGCGTGCAAGCAAATAGACTCACTCCCCAACCGCGCATTCAGAGCCGCTGCATTTGATAACGCAAAAGTATTTCTGTTAAAATAAATATGTTTTCTTGAAGTTTATAATCGTAGCTTTCCAATGACACCATTTTCATAAAAATCAGTACAATACATTCTTTTAAATTGGTGCCGCATTGAAGAATCGGGAATTGTGCTCGTTACGAGTGTCACCAGTTGCGGGATGTAATTCTGTATAAAAGAGCATTCTGTTATCAAAATATTATCAGTTTCTTATCAGACGTTGACCTGTGAAGATGTCTTCACTACCTGCGTACATTATTTCGACAACATTTTGGATGCAAAACCGGAAGAGAGCGCTCGAGTTGTTGCAACAAGGCCTTAGCCAGCGTGCAGTAGCTGAACAGCTTCAATTGTCACAGTCTGCTGTATCAAGAGTATACAGACGGTTTCAAGAGACCGGCGGCTTTACTCGGAGACCAAGAACCAGCCATAATCTTTGTATATCCGCCGTTGATGATCGATTTATTGTATCGACGTCTCTACAATATCCCCACTTGACCAGCGTTGATGTGCAACTGGAGCTCCGACAAGTCCGCGGGGTAGCTGTCAGTGAGTGGACAGTAAGAAGACGCCTAAAAGAAGCGAACCTCATTCCAAAAGTCCCCAAATTGTACACAAGACACCGGCAAGCTCGGATTGAATTTGCTTGGGAGCATGTGAAATGAAGCATCGACCAATGGCGTACGGTCTAGTTCACTAACGAATGCAGAATGTGTTTGCATGGCAGTGACAGGAAAAGTCGGGTCTACAGGCACGCCTGGAGAACGATTTGCGAAGTGCTGTTTCAGTGAAAAAATTGCCTACGGGGACGGTTCGTGTATGATGTGGGCTGGGATGTCCTTTGACGAAAACACGGTGCTCGTTTTTGTGCCTGGAGGAGGCCGAAGAGGAGGATCGACGGCTAACCGATACATCACAGATGTTCTCATGGATCATGTCGTTCTTTATGCCGAATACATTAGGGATAACTTCATGTTAATGCATAATAATGCCCGGTATCACACTGCGCTTTTCACTAGGGAATTCCTCAATGAAGTCGGTATACAGGCGGTGGACTGGCCTGCGCGCAGCCCAGACATGAATCCGATTAAGCATCTGTGGGACGTATTAAAAAAAAACGTTTGGACTAGTTTGGACTCCTTCAAATGTTGACAAGCTTCGAGGCGCATTAACAGAGGAGTGGGAGGCCATTCCCCAAAATGACCATAAAAAAACGGTCCGTTTGATGGCAAATCGAATGCGATCGGTAATTAGGGCAAGAGGGGGTAATACCCGATATTAATTCAACAAATTTTGCCGAATTCCAAATGTTTGTAGTTTTTATGTCATTTACATCATCTCAATCCCTTTCGTCAAATTAAATTTTATGCGGCATTTGGGTTAGATTGTTTTTCTTTAATTAACTAACCGGCAGATTTTCATGTTAATGATGTCATTGGAAACCTAAGTTTATAAACTTCAAGAAAACATAACTTTTCAAGAGAAATACTTTTGCGTTTTCAAATGCAGCGACTCTGAATGCTTGCTTGGGGAGTGACTCGATTTGCTTGCCCGAGAGTGTAGATAGATAGATGTTTTTATACCGTCGCGGATACTAAGCATTTTAAAAGCAAAGGGGTACCCACGATCTTGTTTTTAAATTTTTTCATTATATTATATGTATATTTTTTATTATATCTGTTTATTATTATACAGCCTTGCCGTAACCACGACCCATTCTAGGTCGAAATACCGCTATAATAAACAGATCGTGAGTTACCTTTTGCATTAAAAAAAGGGTTTTTTTGAGTCAAGGAGCTCATCTAACAAGGTTTAATTTCGATAATATGAGATTTAATTTGATATAAAAAAAAATTATGGTAGTGCCATTTATCTTACTAAATGTGAATTAACTATTCATATGATTGGTTGTGTGCAAAGTACTTATTGGGAATTAGTTACAATATTTCACACAAGATGGTGTTTACCAGGTACTAACCTATAAACGTTGTCATTGGTCCAGGTCATATTAGTCCACTTGCCGTCGCTGACCTTCGAGATGGAAGGCAGGAAGCTGTACACCACCAGCTTTTGCTGAGCTATCCAGCATGACATGAAGAAGCTGGTTGAGTTTATTGACGTCTGGTCCACACCAAGGCCTATGAACTATAAAGATATGTTTAAATTACGTATTTCGCATATACGTCTTTAGTAAAAGATCGTCCACATCACATGATATATATATATTATATAAGATTTCGTTTTACTCAGTGCTATATGTTTTCAGTTAATTTAAAAGTGCAAAAGTCGATACAATTATTGTTAGAACAACAGCAAGCATGGACATTTAATTGTCGATTCTCTTGTTTTAGGTTAGTTCGTTGTTAGATTTAAGCAATGTTTAAACTTGTAATAACTAAATAAACTCTTGTTTTAGATGAATCAAGTTGTGTTGTGCTTCAGAATACCAATCCTTGGTCTTATATATATATGTATATATATATATATATATATATGTATGTATATGTGTGTGTGTATGCTGGCTGACCCGGCAGACCTTGTCTTGATCAATTAATTAAAATGATTTGAAACAGCTGTGCCCAAGAATTCTATGCACAGAATTTGTTTCTTCAATAAGGTACAGAAATGTTCATAAAAATTTTGGGTTGTGTATTATTTCGATTGAATAATAAAGGTATTTAAAAAAAAACACATATCAAATCGTATCAGTCATTTCTGAGATAAGCACGCACGTACGCACAGAAAACCAGTCAAAACCTCTTAAAATCCTCGTTCTATTCTCTATTATAAACCCCCAGTAAAAGTTTCTTCATGGATGCGTACTTTCATAGATTTGACAAATGAAATAAATGACATATTATTATTTGTTTAATATCAAATCAAATACCTATTAATGGTGCGTTCAGAAATTATCTTAGAAACATACTCATGGTATATTCGTAAGCAAAAATAATTTCACTGTATTATCCTCACTATAATATGAATTGAATTTATACTTCAGTCTGAGTAAAACATGGCCGGCTATGCAAACACTCAAAATTTAAAAAATATGAACATAAAATTTAACTGTATTGCGTTTACTACAAAGTAAATTTGTCTCATATTTTAACCTCAGCAAGACGTGATGATCTTGCTATTAAATTGTAGGTAATTACGTCTAATTAACATCAGTTTTAACATACCACACGTGCGACGCCGCGTGTAAACCCTAGTTGAAATTATTTTGCAAAAATTTCTTTATTCTAACAAATTAAGCATCATTTCCAGCCTTGGGGGTTGTGTCATGGCTCCCAATACTCCCTCTGTATTATAATTACCTGACTAGAATGGTTGTCAATAGCAGAGCTGGAACAGTTGGCCTCGTCCGTACCATCGTAGCAGTCCGGCCGGCCGTCACACATCTGCCGCTGGTGGAGACACAGCCGCTCGTCACACACGAAGTACGGCCCTTCAGGGCACACTGATGAGGAACGGTTCTGTAAACAGACAGACGTTTTCAAAGCCAAATCGTTTGTTTCATATAGATGTGTAAAGAAAAATAAATAATAATAAAATAAAATAGTATTTTCTATGCACTTGTGAACATCAATCTTGTGGTACGTCGATAATACATATATGTATATATATACCTCCATTTCAAAAAGGTACTAAAATAAAGAGGAGAATAAACGAAGAAATAAACTCCTCAGTATATGTTTTAAAAGTAAAGATTATACGTAAGCTGTGGGAGCTGTGATAGGCTAACTGTTTGATCGTTGGTCTCTCGAAGGTCTGGATTCGAGTTCTGTGGGGCACCTTTGACTTTCAAAAGGTTTGAGCGTATTCATTAACGTCCCGTTATAATTTCGTATGCAGACAGTTTAATTAAGAATAGGCTTGTTGATTTAACGATGTCTTTATTGAATGATTCATCCTAACAAACTATGGGATCCCATTCTTTTATAACCCGTAGCACGCTTACAAGTTTAGTAATTTGTCACGGTGTCTTGCCCTAGCTAGCTATTTTAAAAAGACACAATCCAAAGAAATAGGTACCTACAATAATAGTAGTTAGGCTACGGAGATCGGAACAAAGTCTTAAGAGAGTTCAATGATACTTTCTTCATCTTGTGATGTGAATCCTGGTAGTGTGTTTTCGGAAATTTTGAATATTTGTGGATTCAGATAATGATAGAGGATCGACCCATAGCGCCACTATATACTTTCTAAGGCGCACACTTTGGGAACCCCTGCTCTATATACTACACCTTATAATATCGCTAAGTTATATATTTACATAAAAGAAATTTGTAATTTTTGTCACCTTGTCTAGTTTATATAAAAATTGTTGTATTAAAATCTAGAATTAAACATGAAAATTCTGGCTCCTCTCCAATATTTTATCCTCTCACCGACCTTTTTAACATAGCCGTGAGCGGTTTTCGTTACATCGAGTATAATAAACAATTCAATATCACATCAAACAACAACCCACACTATGACACCGCGCCTCATCACTGTGGTCCGCGCAGTCGAACACGCCATCGCAGACTTTATCAGTATGCACACATCCGCGTCCGTCTGCGCACGGCGTGCCGTCCGGTCCACACGGATCCGTCACGTTAGCGAACACGTTCCGCTCGCAGCCGCGCTCGTCCGCGCCGTTCGAACAATCCACTGCCGAGTCGCATACCCAGGATAGGGGGATGCAGACGCCTGTGAATGTTTTTTTTGTTTTGTTACGAAAAACATTGTTTTCGGGATACTCAATATGTATGATCGTTGGTGACCCCAACATATCGGAGTCGTGGGTGTCCCCAATATGTCGTAGTCGTTGGTGACCGTAACATCTGGGTTATTAGTGACATATGTTTATGGTCAGGATCACAAACTTATTGTTTTTGTGGGGGTCATCAACTTATGGGTTTTTATTCCGTCAGTAGGCCTCGGACTTGGATTAAGACTGTTATTTGATAATAGCAACAACGGCTTTACTTGCCCACTGTAGCAGAACTGGATGTGCGTTTGTGTGTATATTCTGTGTACGTGTGTACATGCGTTCGTGCGCGCGTGTGGGCGTCTGCAAATTTACTCACCAGGAGAACAAGTAAACTGCACTTTCCCACACTTGTGTCTCGTCTCATCATGTTCTGGACTGACCGGCGTGGCTTCTGACGCGAGGCCACAGGCCACCTCGTCAGAGTTGTCCCCGCAATCGTTGATGCCGTCACATCTCCACCGGTACGGGAGGCAGCTGAGACCTATAATATATATCATATTGTTAACAATATTCATATTATAAGGAACAAAGGTTTGTATATTTAACGAATAAACTTAAGACTACTGGAGCCATTTCCAAATATTTTTTAATCATTAGAAGGCTGATCCCTATGTTATATTGACAGTGAGGGAGGGAGGGGAGGGAGCATTCCTATGATGAAATTAATAATTGAATTTTTATTAACTTTCACTATGACTATAATTTCTACCCTAACTTTGACTATGATTTTAACTTTCACTATGTCATGTATAATTTTAACTTTAACTATTGACTATAACTTGTACCCTGACTTTGATTATAGTTTTTACTTTCACTATATGAATAATTTTGACTTAAACTATGACTATAACTTCTACCATAACTCTCGACTATAATTTTAACTTGGCATAATTTAACTTTAAAGTCAATGTCAACTTAATTATACAACTTTCTCCTACCATTGGCGCAGGCGAAGGTCCAGTCGAGGCAGGTGGTGTTGGCTGGGAACTCGGGTCGGTCAGGCCGCTCGGGGCGAGGGATCAACTTGGAGTGTCCGGTGGACGTGCAGTTGCTCTCGTCTGACGGCTCGTCGTCGCCGCAGTCTATCTCGCCGTCGCATACCTGTGGGTTTTGAGTGTTTTGTATCTATACTAATAATAAAACTGTAACGGGGTCAATTCTCTACATTGTGTTTTTTTTTTAATTTTGATGCACGGAGGCTTTGTTATTGATATATAGACCAAAACAATTTTTTTTGGATTTATTGTGTGTCTGTTTGAGCTTCATGCAAAAACCACTGGACAGATTTAGATTAAACTTTGCATAGTGGTAGTTTAAAACCCCAAAATGGTTATGGGATATGTTTTATTCCAGAAAATGGTTTAGCTCCCATAGGATAACAGGTTAAAATTAGTATGGCAACTCGGAAACCTTTTGACCAATTTAGATGAAATTTAGCATGTTTGTGGCTTATATAAGGACAATGGTTATATGATACTTTTTATCGCAAAAAACTGTTTTGTTGCCGTGAGATAATAGGTTAAAGTTAGAATGGCAACTCTGAAACCACTGGATAACTCTTCTTCAGAAGAAAAGCGAGGGAAATTTCTAGTGCCTAATTATAGCAGTCATACGATTTAAATTTTGACTTTATTTAGACCTAAAAAATAAATTAAAATCTCCAAATTCATGATCTTTTAAAGCGATTAAAATGGAAAAAGTAGAACACTTTGTACATTTTTCCAAAACGAACTTCATCTGATATAACAGGGCGGTGTGTGTACCAGCGATATCGGTGTAATAGCGCCGTACCGCGAGCAGGTGTCGTTGCTGCGGCGCGCGCTCGAGCCGGTGGAGGTCAGCACCGTCGACCAATTTCAGGGGAGAGACAAGTCTGTCATAGTGTACTCCTGCACCAGGAGACACGATGGACATAGTGAAAAGAAAGTTAAGGTAATAGGTATACGGTTTACTTACGTTCTGTTAATATTATAAGTGCGAAAGTTTGTGACAATGGATACATAGATATTTGTTACTCCGTGACGCAAAAATCACTGAATGAATTTGAATGAAATGTGATACAGTGAGATTGTCTGGAATAATACATAGACTTTATATCAAGATGCCACGCGGGCAAAGCGGCGGGCGGTCCGTAGTTTATTTAGATACCTAGAACGGTACACAATTTTAAGTGTCGTTCGAATGTCCAGATAATGAAAAGTGTTACTAGTTTTTAATAGGTATATTGATTTTATTAAAAAAAAAAACTTAATCTTAGGAAGGTGAAGTCCTGAACGATCAACGCCGACTGGCAGTGAGCGTCACCCGAGCCAAGCACAAGCTGATTGTCATCGGAAACAAACTTGCATTGCGACGATACAATACGCTGCAGCCATTGATCGAGGTCTGCCACTCCGTAGCTTTAGAACAGGACGTTTTATATCAGTTGTTGGATCAATATAAGACGTCTGTCACGTGATAAAATATGACAATTTAGTTTTAAATTATATAGAAACTCCCAATTTTTTATTGTGTTCGATACATACATTTCATGTTGTAAAACTGTGTAAGGACTTGTAAAATTAATTACGTTTTCTGGTAAGATCATGGTGCCAATGTTTTTAAATTTATTTTGGATTGATCTATCAATTGATTTCTGAAGTTGCTGTTGTAATAGTAAATTATGTGCAAATTATGTTCCTGATTTTAATAGCTTAACTTCCACAAAGACGTTTCTAGTTTTATAAATAGCTCTTAAGTATATATGTGTCTAAAGTTTGTATACTAAGGAACGTTTTTAGGTAACATTAATAAGTGTGAGTGTGACATTGATGTTTAATAATCATGGGTCAGCCAATTGTTATCTTTGAATTTAGTGCTATTAAAGATTTTTTCTAATAATTTGCTTTTTTATTGTTATCTGTAAAAGCAATACGTTCTTAAAAGCTGATAAGTTTTACATAAATAATAATAAAAAACATAATGGACTACAAAAAGATTTTGCACACCACGTCCAAGTATTTATGGTACGTGGTCTGCTATATAACTCTAAGCAGCCGTTATCATACACCATGGTTTGTAGCCAAAGGACCAGAATCAGCGGCACAAATAAAAGCCGTAATACCGGAAGTGCAAGAGGCAGGGTTGATTGTGGCTGCATCAGTTTGTGACCAAGGGACTAATAATGGATATGCTTTAAAAATATTACTCAATGAGATTGGGGGTTTCTTTAACCAAAAAATAATGTTATACTCATTTAATGGACAGGATAGACCTTAAATACCGTTAGAAACAATTAACTGACAATACAAAAAAGCTAAATCTAATGTTAGTAAATCATGTAAGAATTGCAAGAACGATTTCATCAAGTGATGATCTAGGTTATATTAGAAGAACTGGGTATGCAGATCGGCGTTGGCGCGCGACACTAGCGCCAGTTCCCGCGCGATTGATGTTACTTTTCACATAGTAGTTCCAAAATTGCGCTCACCGCGTATCAATATCGCACCGCTAGAAAAACATTGTCGTTTTTCTACTTAATACTCTCCCGCTCTGGGCACCGTGTCCCATCGCTGTTTCCGCTAACAATCATAAAAAACAAAAAGTGGTGGTACCATCCGCGAGCTCGTCTAGAACAAGGTACTGATGTGTTCGGTCGTGCTGCATGAGGTGCTGTCGTGTCTGCTGGGCCTGACGTATATTATACTGAGCGCTGCTAGCTGCGCTTCGCCCAGGTTAGTGCTACATGTCTCATTCAAAGGGATTCAAGACAAGATGAGACGGGAGAATAGACGAGCCGAGACAAGACACGACACGAGACAAGACAAGAATTCGGGTTCGTGCGCGATCTCCGTTCTTCCGATATTCTTTATACGATGTTTTTGGCGATTTTCCCTATAACGTATACTACACGGGGACACGTTATTCGCACTTGGTTTTACTAAATTTGGTACAAATATTAGTTAAATAAAAGTTAAATAGAAAAAAAAAAGTAATTATTGTGTAATATAAAAACATGATTTAAAGTCTTTACAGTTCATAATGTGATTTATTTGGCCCGTTGCCCTGATTTAATTATTTTTGGCATTTTTGTTTAGGAAGTTAGGCATGTTTTGGCAGTTTTTTGCTCAGTGCGTGGCAGTTTCGCCACTTTTGTGATGGTCACACTGATTCACTCTTGACGAATTGACAGTGTCAAATAGAATATGGAAAGGAGTTAGTGTATTTGTTGTTTTATTACAGTTATACTGAAATTGTCGGGAATAACTGAATTAAATGATGTGCATGCCTCTGGTGTACATGTATATTAACTAGTCTACTGTCTGTATTGTGGATAACAAGTTAAACACAACAACGTACGTATTCATACTTTATAATAGTTTATTTGATATCTTAAGAAGAAATTAATTGTCTACAATATTTCTTGCCACTTAATTAATTAAAAAAATTACAATATTTGTTTTGCCCGCTATCTGGATTCTCCTTCGGTATGTAGTAGCGTTGTAATATTTATACATCAAATTTTTATATTTTTAACATATATAGTTTTCTAATATATTACCGTTATAATTAAAAATACGTATACTTGTTTCGTTCAATCATGGACAGAACAAAATTAGATATAATTATCGTATGCCCTCAAATTCTCACAGTCTTAAGTATTTATTTAATTATTAATTTTCTTATGTTTTACCATATATTCTTCTATGTTAGAAAACTATGGTGAAAGGAGTTGCTATCGTCACTATCAGTGACACCTGCTTCAAAGATAATTCCCTGGATTCTTCGGGTAATTTTCTACTAGATTTTGCAAAAAAAAACTTCCGGGAAGCAAACATTCATACTGTAATTATCCCAGATGAGAAGGAAATAATTGAAAGGGAGCTCAAATACTTTTGTGCATCAAACATTGACCTCATACTCACTACTGGTGGCACTGGCTTAAGTAGCAGAGATGTAACACCGGAGGCTACAAGGGCTGTAATTAACAAGGAAATTCCTGCAATTAGTGTTGCTCTCACTCTAGAAAGTCTGAAGAAAACCCCAATGGCTATGCTTTCTCGGGCTGTGGCTGGAATAAGAGACAAGACATTAATCATCAACTTTCCTGGCAGTATCAAAGCTGTTACCGAATGCATTGATGTTGTAAAACCTGTATTATCCCATGCTATTTCTATACTGAAGGACGAAAAGGATAATATCAAATCAGTGCATGAATCAATGCAAATGAGTCATGTTAAATTTCAAAGACAAGTGCATAGTGCAATGCCAGAAGAAGCTGCTCAAATTATAGTGGAAGAACATGTGTGTCCACATAAACAAATATGCAGTGCAGTTGATGTTTCTGCAGTAGCAATAAGGCCGCGTGAATCACCATATCCTATGTTGGAGATGACAGATGCTTTTAAGGTTGTTGACTCAATAATGGAACAGTGGACGGAAAGTGTTGAAACTATTGGCATTGAAGATAGCTTAGGCCGTGTTGTGGCTCAACCACTATTTGCCAAGGAACCTATGCCTCCATTTGCAGCATCTGTTAAAGATGGTAAGCAATTTATTTATTTTCTCCCTAGCTTAGTTGATAGTGAACATGCTTGGTTTAATTCCCAGGCAGGGTAGAGCAGTATTATGTGACAGATAATGTTTGATCTCCAGTTATATTATAGTAATTTATGATATATTGAATTACATTTAACACATACGTTGGCGAAGAACTCTTGGTAAAAGCCTATTCATTCTTGACTTGTATTTGTGGTGTCCATCATGGGCTGTCCATGCCACAAGTAATTTTAAAAATGTAATATGTTTGATGTAATATGAGGTTCACTTTCAAAGGTAAATTCAAATTTATAATTGTCGTAATTTTAAGTCATGAAACTGGGATAGTATAATCATTTGTACATATTAATTGTGTAATATCTACATCAAATGTCATAACTTGATTAATTTATGTTGATCTATATATCTATAGAAAGCAATGATTGATATGTATTGTCTATAGACACCTACTACAGGAACATAGTCTAGTGTTAATTTAGAATGAATAAAATAGTGTCACTGCCAAGAAACTTCTTTAAATAGTACCTACATTAGCTAGTGATAAAGTGTATCTAATTGTATTAAGATTTCATTACATTGGAATTCTAATTGTCTTTGGACTGTTTTAGGGGACTAAGGATAGGCATTTGTAGGGGTGACGTCGACTTCCCTGCTTGTTGATTTGGTGGTGCTTCGTTTAATGTATATATGTATTAATAGGTGACTGCTAGTGGTAAAATTTTCTTAAACATACCATAGACACTTTCCATCCTTCACTGGGCACGTAAAATAGTAGGGCCCAATTGTTAAGACCTATTGAAGGAGGCCTTTTGAGCCATGAGGTAGAACTCTTAGGCCTCCTCAGTGATGAGGAGAGACCTGTACTCAGTTATGGGCCTATAATTACTTGTTCTTAAAATTGTATATCTACTTTTTTTTTTGTCTTTTCTTTACTTGCCACTTATTGGCGACACTTTGGGTGTAACTGTGTAACTGATGTCCATGTGTGAAGCTGACACCATCATCCGATGGACGTTCTAGAAGTATGTCGGCTATTATTTAAAAAAAATGCATTATATTTTAGTATCCGTTCAATTTCTGATTTTTACGATATAGGTTGATACAAAAAATACATATTTTCAAAAAAAAAATCATTTAAACAAGTGAAAACTCCGTTAATTAAGCAAGGTAAAATGTATAAGATATGCATGTTCATGTACACATTTAAAGCACTTTCATAACAATTATTTATTCACACTTGGATAAACATGCAATGTATACATAATTTACTTAAAAAACAGTTTTCTTCCATAACATTAGTAACAATATAATTATTATTTAAGTCATTACACTTGGTAGGTAGGTATACATTTCAATATAAAAATGAAGAATTCTTTTTTCATCTTTACATATGAAAATTCAGTGTCACGATACTCATGATTTTCGTTTACGCTAATCTCCGAGAATGCTGAACCGATTTGAGTGAAATTTAGTGGATATCTATGGTTGGGTTCAACTTAAAAAAGGGCAGTTTCTATGCCAGGAAACGGCCGCGTTTTTTCCCGCTTTATAATAGCTTACAAATTGTATAGCGACTCTAAAACCACTAGACCGATTTAGCTACAATTGGCTACTTTTGTAGATCATACAGTAATATTCTAATTAAGTGGCAATTTATTAAGCATCAGAATACGTTTAGGGTATGCTTGCATAAGTTCGGATGGTGCTGGTGTGCGGAAGGTGCGAGCAGCTGTCTGTGCAGGGGACGATCCGCAAGCCCCGCTGTTGCCAGGAGAATGCACCCGCATCAATACCGGCGCAGCGCTGCCCGCGGGCGCCGACTGCGTAGTCCAGGTACAGTAACTAAGCCAGGCTTAGAAATATCCCTGATACATAAAGTTAAAGGCAAATTGTATTTTTCTTCCTTTTGCAGCTCGCTTAGTCAAAAATATCACAATAAGTTATCTTAAATTTGGTTACTGGCTTAAAATAGGCACCGAGATTTATTTTCTTACTGAAATCTATATTTTAATACAGACCTATTGCTAATGGCAATATTATTTTTATTTATTACATTGATTAGGTGGAGGATACGAAACTCATTTCCGCATCGCCGGACAATACAGTAGAGCTGGAAGTGGAGATCTTGAAGGCACCGCAGCCACAACAAGACGTGCGGCCTGTCGGCTTCGACATTCCAGTGGGGTCTGCCCTTGTTGAAAAAGGTCGATGTAATATCTAATAAATAAGGAAGCGGTTATAGCCTAGTGGTTAAGATTTCGGTCAGCTATTCGGGGGGGCCGGGTTCGAATCCCACTTCTGACTTTTCGGAGTAATGTGAGTTTTAAGCATTTAAATGTCAATCACTGTGAGTGAAAGAAAACATCGCGAAACCTGCATGCCGGGGAGTTTCCAAAACTCAAAGGTGTGTGAAGTCTGCCACTAGACACTTGGCCAGCGTGGTGGACTATGGCCTTAACCTTCTCATTCAGAGGAGAGACCCGTGCTCAGTAGTGAGCCGTGATGGTATGTGATGATGATGATGAATATCTAATTTAATAATATATCGTAATATCCTACAGTCCTAATTGTTACGGACATGTCTTTTGTCCTGGGCTTATGGGAATCCTGCTTTCGTCCGTTTCTTCCTTTCTTTTCGCCAACGGTTCGAATTTGTTCGAAAACTCGTAAGTTCGACAAACTCTTTTCCGACGTTAAAATATCATCAGCTCTTTTGTCATCAGTGTTAGGTGTAAGTAAGGTAGGGGTATCTGCCTACCACCATAATAAGTTCAATTACCTTATTATTACAAAATGTTGTAATCATTGTTTCATACTACTGCACAAGTTCGCACACTAAAACTATAACTTTCAGTATTTTTGATATTTTGTGCGTTTTCTAACCTTTGAAAAATCCTACTGAAAACGAGATTTTAAACATATAATCATTGTTATCATTAAAAAAAACCGACTTCAAATGCCTTCAAGTAATAAAATGAAACAATCATTGTCAGTGTCGCAGCCAAATAAATAAGCATTATTAAAGATAACTCAAAACCTGCCCATCAGATGTCGCTCAAAATTACAAGGAAATATGTAGCTAGTACTAGCTTCTGAATAAAAAGACTCATCAAAATCGGTGAACCTAATAAAAAGTAATGAATGAATATAAACAATGAAAAAGGCACTTTATATAGCAGATTAAAGGCATATCCAGTGGGTGTGTATGGCCAGGTAGTGCAGAGTAGAATTTCCTCGCGATCAATTACTCGATTAAGTTGTTAAACATACGTATCTATCTATCCGCGATAGTTTTAATCCTTGATTGCAGACGAACTGTCGGACATGGTGCGACTGTAGTGTTTATTGAATACGCAATTCTATAAACTATAGAAAATTGTGGATGAATACATTTAGACTTACGCCATGAATGTTAATATAAATAAAATTATCTTACCTTTAAAAAACGTACTTCAGTTGATGTTCTTAATTTTCTACATTTAATTTTCAGGGGACGTGTTGGATGCAGCGCAACTGGGCATACTGGCCGGAGCTGGTTACCAGCACGTTACTGTGGTAGTCAACCCAAAGGTAAGTGTTTTTATTGACCTGTTTCAATATTACTACATATAAATATTGACGATGAAAAACAACTCGTAAAAGATTCGCGCTCATACGGAAATAAGTGCGTAATTCATAGGACTTATCTGACTGTGTTATGTTCAACATGGTGTTATGTTCAAAAGTCGTTGAAAGTTATGAGATTAATATTTAATATGATGTTATAAAATCCAATCCGATCCAATTTTAAATATAATAAAATACAAGTAATTAATTTAATATAATAAAATTAAAGCAAATTGCAAGTAGAAAAATTGTCTTAATAGATATATAGTGCATTGATTTGAACGTTATTGATTGTAAATACTTTACCGCGTAATGTAGAACTTGTTAAGATAACGCTGCTTTATTTTGAATAAGGCATCATCAATGGTATTTTTATCGCTGTGACATAATTTGTATTTATTTAATTTATAAAACTATTTAAAGTACCTACGTACTTTTTGTCATCTTGCGCTATCTTTTAACCAAACACCGGTTGATAACAAGATTACTCTTTTTAGTAACCATCACATTATAATTGTTTTTAATAGTAATAAATGTATACACAAATTCTTCCACCAATCCGTATTAGAACAGCGTAGTGAAGTATGTTCTAGGCCTCTTCTGTGTGAAGATAGAATGAGTAAACTACCTTCAATATTGCAGAACGCGAAATTAGTAAAAATTACTTTAAAAATTATTATTATTATTCTGAAGTATAATCTAATCTCGAAGTTCAACTTACCTTACCTTTCAGCATGGATAAAAGTAAAAACTACATTAATAAGTGCTATCTAAGTGCTAAGAGTTTCTTACGGCGTTCTCTTTGAAAACCACTCTCAGTAAGGATTTGTTAAAGCACTTGAAATTTGACTTTCGTTTCTGCTTTATAAAACACACATCAGATAAATATTTTGAATGATTCAGGTGGGGTTACTATCCACTGGCAACGAGTTGCAAGACCCATCGGAGGAGATCTTGCAGCCGGCGCACATCAGAGACTCCAACAGGACTATGCTGAAGATGCTGCTCAGGTAAGACCCTAGAATCGTTACCAAGGATACTCGGTATTCAAAACCCGTATTGAAACCATAATTAACGAATCACCGTTCCAATATTGTATCTATATTGCTCAGTAAGTCACTAAGCAACTGTAAATAAGTCACAAGCATACTTACCTCGGTTGAGCACAGTGGAGTATGCTGTACGTCTCCTCAGTTATGAGGTAGACTCTTGCTGAATATTAGTCGAAACTAACCGAATGCAATAGATATTTTTCGATATTTCCTTGCATTGTTTTTATAGACAATATTTTGTTACAGTTCCGTTAAGGTAGCATTAATTAGTGAAACCGGTTATACGTAATTATATTTGGCGTGACGGACTTTACCAATTTAAAGGAAGTACTTATAATGATAATTTAGATATCGTGTTCTAGACGTGTTCAGTTGGCATAATCACTTTACTTTTTCCGAATGATTTAATAATGTCTTCACGAGTACAACGTATTATGTAACTTATAAAATAGAATAATATTATACCTTCCTAGCTTTTCCCCCGACTTCGTCCGCGTGGTCGTGGGGGTCAAAATGCTGCCCTATTCCATATATGAATTACTTGCGAATGTATGATAAGGTTAATTTAATACATTTTTATACGCCCCGCCACCCGAGTGCCTGAGCGCCCGCCGGTTCATCATTTTATTATCTTTATATATTATACAATTTTTTTCTAGATATTTATATAACCTATATCACTTAGTGATAATTGAGCATTCTAATGGTGAAAGAATTTTTGATATTTGATCATTATTTTTAGAGTTTATTCTTTATAAACATACAAAAATACAAATCTTTTCTCTGTTTTATTAATATGGATTTAGAAATGAAATGAATTTTGCTACGGTTACTGCATACGTGGGTAAAAGTTTATCTAAAGACTGGAAAATGAACCAAAAATTAAAGTTGAGAACTATAGCATCAAGTAAATTAGTAATTGTGTACTTTGAAGTGAATCTTCGCAGCGTTCTTAATTAAATGAACAAGTTTTGGATGGAATTAGAACTGCATAATTTATTAAATTGTTTGTAGTTGCGTTTGGCGAAGTTTTAACTGAATTAGTTTTCAGTGTGTCACTTTATATCACTTGAGGCTGCGTTTTATTAGCTATATGTACATACTTCGATTGAATAGTTGAAAGCTTGGGGTCGATTGACTTCAACTTATTCTGATAATCGTTCTCTTTTAATATCCATAGTAATAGATAACTAGTAGCCAATCCTTCTAGAAATATATTATTTTATGCTTATAGCAAAGGTTAATCTTGAGCTTAGGTTACATCCCAAGTAAACCTAAAAGTTGACATGTTCAAAATGTACATTTTGTGGGCTATTTGTCAGTGTAAGTATTGTTTCAGCTTCGACGTGCGCGGGAAACATCTATCAGAGGCGCGGCACTGGTCGGCGCCCGAAGTGTTCGGGCCGCGCGCGCACTTCTCGACGTCGCCGCCGCCCGCCGCGCTGCTCGTTCGGGACGTCAAGCGTCGCGACGAGGGCGTCTACCGGTGTCGCGTCGACTTCCGTAACAAACAAACCACCAGCTTTAGATACAACCTGACCGTTGTCGGTGAGTATCTCTACTAAGTCTCTCGGTCTGTGCTTTATTGTTGATGGTAAAAGGTCAAACTTTCATGGACATTGAATTTCATAGGCATGTGTTCCATCTTTTGAGACGCTATTAATCCAATTCCTCTCTGCCGGAAAATAACGTATATCTTGTAGCCAAATTCAATATTTAAAACATTGTTCTATTTTCTTATTTCGACTTGTTATTTTAGTAGCTATTTTAATCACAACTGCGCTTGAAACCAGACGAAGGAAGAAACTTAGGTAACATAAATTTTTCACTTTCTTGTCGTTTTAGGCACTATTAAATACAAACTTTTAAAACCAACAGAGTGTAGTAGTTAATTACTAGTAGAATAGCGACAGAACCGAAGTCCGTCCGGCGCGAGCGCTGTCAAAGTGAATTAATTAAATCTATGAGCCAGACACCGCAACCAATGAATATGGAGAGCTGCAGGAAGCTCGCTCTGCGTCAGGAACCAACTTGGAACTCGATCAATCGGTAGCCTGCACTGCCGCTTAATATAATGTTCTTGACTACATTGGTAGAGCGTTCAATAAAATAATATTACCTACATCGCTTGTATCTGGTTAGGAGCAAGCGGAAAACTTATTATTGATTTCTGTGTTGAAAACTTGAATTTACTGAAATTATAAAAATGTGATTTAAAATTTAATTGTCGATTTTAAATTTTGTCATTTTATGCATACCCCGTAATATAGTTTGTTAAACTGTTCCCCAATTTTTTTAATTAATAAAGATAAATTGGTATGTATACCTTATGATTTACCTCATCCCATCACGGTCTACTATTGAGCACGGGACTACTCTCTGAATGAGAAGCAAACTCCCCGTCATGCAGGTTTCCTCACGATGTTTCCCTTCAACGTTATAGCGAGTGAGTGAAAAGTCAGAAGTATACGCCCTGAGATTGGAACCCGAACCCCCCAAGTAGGAAGCCGAATTCTTAACTACTGGGCTATCACCGCAGCCTTATGACAAATAATTTTATTTATGTCGAACAAGCATCTACCCATGGCCTCGCCCGCTATCTCCGTGACAAGTTTCATTAAGATAAATTGTTGCGTGAAAGATCAACAGACATCCATCCATCCGTTCATACTCCCAAACTTCCACATTTTCATAAGGTGGTAGCTGTATAACGAACGAAACCAAAAACTCAAAAACTTGTTACAGGCAATGATTTCACGGGTCAAGCAAAGATCTCATTTTGCGTTATATAGACTGTTGATAGTACACCCTGTAGACCAGCCGAAAAATATTTCGTTATATTCCGGTCAGCGCACTGATTTACCCGTGGTGATCGACGTTTTTTGAGAACTGTGACGTAAATCATAATTTATATTTTTCATTTAAACTTGGATTTAAGATTGGATGAACACAAAATGAGGTGAGATTTTAATATAACTACCGCCATTTTATCGAAACCTAAAGTTTCCATGGAGACGAGTAGGGAACATTGAATTTTAGTAATAGTGCTGGATATGCGAGCGCTGGAGCTCCCATCGATCATCATAATGCCAGTGCTGAGTCAAAAAGAGTAGGAAGGGTGACCTTAAATTGAAATGTCGTGCAAATGCTAATAGCTTCCATTCCTCGCACCTCGTGAAGGTGAGAGGCGCAGATAAAGTAAATGCCAGCTCCGGCGTCAGCAGATACTCACTATCGAATGGGAAGCTAAGCCGTTCAGTGGAGATTGAAGTAACACGATATGAAAATACTTTTACGACTGTCTCATTATTAATAGATAAGAAGAAGAGAAATACTTAGACTATTTTTTTTTAATTTAATATATTTTATTTGTATCGGGTAATTGAGGCCAATAAACAAAAATTCACAAACAACAAAACACTCGATAATGAATTAATAAGATTACATACAATTCATAATGTTCATTGTGATCTCTATTAATAGAGAATATGTGCTAAGTTACTGTTTGGTTAAATTGCATGATGAAGGGTTCAACAGTCACTTTACAAATTATTAGACAGGGTTCCGATGTCGATATCGTCGCGTATCTGATAGAAGAATCTTTAAAATAATTAATATCTTGCCTCTGTCAAAAATGTTTCGATAAAAAGACCGAACAGCTATGTAATAAATTAATTAAGAAGGTTCAAGATAAACCTTTTAAAACGATATGATTTGCAAAAATTACAAAAGTAAACTTTCGAGAATATTTCTTCGAAAGATAGATTTGATATTAAAACCTATTTGAATTAATCTGAAGTTTCAAAGTTTTAGAGCGAACCTCGCGTTTTTGCTTACGAGAAAATTTAAGATATCTTAATGTTTATTTTCGCGAAACTCCCTTTGGCTGATCCAATATTAATACTTTTGATATTAGCCAGCAGTTTTGGGTTCTGATAAATATTGAGTCCACCAATATTGAAATTACTTAATCGAGCTCAAGTCAAATTTACTAAACTTGTCGAGGTGATTTTTACCACAATATTTATACAACGACGAAATTAACATTATTGTATTTTCGTGAAGAGTCCCCCGCCGTAATGAGCAGCACGCCGCCCGCGTCCCCCGCGGGCTCGTGTAATGACGCCCCGGACATTCCGTACATTAATTGGACCATTCCCTTTTAAAACAAAGTCGGTACAGCGGCAGCGGCCCCTCTGAGTCCGTCGACGTTCCTTTTTATTGAAATTCGATCAGTCAGTTTACTACGAAGCCATTCAATTTGATCTACTTTAAATTCTTCGCCCGCTTCTAAAACGATTCTTTTCTCCGTGAGCCACGTTGATGTAGTGTCACTCGGTTTCATGCTAAGTTGACCAGCTTGTTTGTCCCCGGATCTACTTACCTTACAATAATCTACTCGACTCGTCCGAACCGGAACCGGATCCAGTTTCCAACTTTAAATCACTTTCAGAAACCATCAAAGATGCCGATCTCGGACGAGCCGTGTGATCAGATTATCACTTGTTGTCTTTCTATTAAGTGAGACGTTTTCTATCGTAGCTCGTAGCTTAAATTTTCAATCCAAATTCTCGTAAAATTAAACAGCAAGTCGCTTTTATAATATTGATCGAATAAAAATAATTGTAATAATTGTTGAAAGCTATGTACATATATTATATACATACATTTTATATTTAAGATTTGCTGATCGTCACTCGAAGTAAACTGATCGCAGAGGGCGTGACTTCAACGTCAGTTCAATAAGGACACTGTTACATAGAATCTAATTAAGATTATGGAGTGATGCTCTCAAATATAGCCCGATTATTAGTACAATATTGTCAAGACTGTGCAGAAACTATTCAATCTATAACGCTGCTTTGTGTTAAGTTCAAACGTAATTGGTGAACTGTAGGTAGACAATTCCGAGATAATGTACTGCCATGTTATATTTACTGTATCTCTACTTATCTAGAACAAATCTTCAACACTATTCTTATGTGCTGCAGTTTAGTATGGTCTTATATTTTAGTTATAAATAAGTTTAAACTCGCTTTATAAGTTGGAAATACTCACGATAAATATGTAGTATTTCATGGCTAAGTATAAGATTTCGCTTCTGTGGATCGTGGCCTTAACATCCAAGTGGATCTGTTCAACTGAAGACAAAGGCGGCCAATTCTCGACGATCTTAATTTACATATGTTTAAGAAAAAAATTGGGTATAATGTAAGTTATGAAACTAAATTTCTTGAATCGGAGATTTAGTTCTATAACAAATTCCCTCAATATTTTTCTTAAAGAACCATTGATCCATTGACTCATTCTTTACGTTCGCTCTTACCGCCAAAGCGTTAGGGATGGTTGGCATATAATTATTGATAATGTCCACGGCGATGATCATTACCTGCAGTCATGTAGCTCTTCTATCTCATCTTGCTTAAAGATTCGTAATAAAATGAACCGTATTTTACTGGTACTTAGAAATAAGTAAATGTTTAAAATTAAATGATTTTGAATGGTTTAAAAAAATGTCTTACAGGGTATAGATAAATTTGCACTATTTTTGCACAAAACAGTTAATGGTTCGTAGCCGGAATTAGAGGGCAAAGTTAGATTGGACGAGCCCGCTGTGTCGAATGTAAAACCCAATTGGGCTTTGATGGTTTAAACGGAGCTAACCGAAATAACCCACCGCCGGTGTAGCGGAACCGACAAGCGTAAATATGCGCTCGGTTTAAACGATTCAAGACCTTGTTGTCAAAGATTTAGGTCGGGAAGCTATACCGTTTGAGCGTGGAAGCTGTGCCGGGGAACACACTAATGCTAATCGAACGGAGCTGTTGGCAATCACCTGCGTTGTATTAAGCTGATTAATTGCATTGCAGACCCTTCCACAATATTGTTGATTGCATTATTTTGCTTTTAATGAGATGCACTAAGTTACTTCGGTTCCGGTTACCAGACAGCCAGAACCACAAGAATTCCTATTTATCAGTACTCTACTGCTTAGTTCAATAGGTAAGATATTGGCTTGGTATAAAAAACAACGGATTTTATATACATTTTCTATACTTGTTTTAAGGTATTATAACTCATACATGTATTGAATTCGAAAATCTTGAAAAGCTTAAATAAAGTAGGCTTTAACTGGCCAAAAATTTTATAAATTTAAAACAGCTCATTCAGCCAACCACGACAGTCCTGGTTCTGGTTCTGCGGAACGAGAAATTGGAACAAAAAGAGAAAATAAAGCACAAGTTAGCGCAAGTTCCAACTACGAGTACTTCAAATTTTCCGGTGCCTTCCTCCGTGAAGTTTGTCAAGTGCACACAAACCTTCCACTGACTGACCCAAATATCTCTGAAAACATTTTTGTTTAGCTCGTGTGCAGTTGCCTCTTTATCTATATAATAAATATCATCGAGTTCGGTCATTTAAAACGTTTTTTCACAATTAGAGATCTCATTTAAGATCTATCATACGCCTTTAGAGTTACAATAAAATAATAATAGAATTAATAAGACAGAATGGAACAGCAAATAAAATTAGGAAAAGAACAGGATCCTCTTTTTCTCCCCGTCCTTCATCCATCATCCTTCCCATTCTTCTTCTGTCTCCTTTCCTGAAGTGGTATGTTGTTAGTGTATCTGGGGTCAGTTGCTGTCATTATTGATCCCAGTTGTTTAGCAATGTACCGCTACCCTTGTTTGTATCTCTTCCCCGCGTATGCGAGTCTATTTCTACTTCCGGCAGGCAACGCGTTAGTAACACTGCAGTCTGGTGTTATTAATGTCCACGGGCGGCGGTGCTTACTTGCCATCAGGTAACCCGTCTGCTCGTTTGGATGCTTACCACATAAAAAAAAGGATGAATATTAAATATTATATATTATTATCCTGAATTGGTTACTAAGTTCTGCGTTTTAAGAGTATTTCTTGGGCCAATGCGTTTTATCGCAATACGTGTATTGAAACGCAGGTCAGATTGTCTAAATTAAGAAGGTGATTTCCCCGCACACAATGTATAGGGTTTAATTCGAGTAACAATTAGTATAAATAATCATATAGCTTCTTCATGTTGATGATTCTTCATGATGAAAGCAGGCAGGTAAAGGATCAGGGCCGATGAGAATCACTTTATGATAGACGAACGAATAGGTAACAGACAAAAACTCCTTGTTTCAGTTCCTCCCGAGAAACCTGTTGTGGTGGATAGATACGGGCGTGTGATCAACACCACCACACTAGGACCTCATGAAGAAGGGGAAGATGTATTGCTTACATGCCGCGTTCTCGGAGGTGAGTCGCTTATTTTTTTATATTATTTATTAT
Organism: Asbolis capucinus; assembly: GCA_018249125.1. Taxonomy (NCBI): domain Eukaryota; kingdom Metazoa; phylum Arthropoda; class Insecta; order Lepidoptera; family Hesperiidae; genus Asbolis; species Asbolis capucinus. Next base: position 23,150 of record DWJZ01000262.1, read on the forward strand.
TATAGGCAAACACCGCCGGCCATGAACATTAACAACAACAGTTTGGAGTGCAACTAACGTGTTGTCGGCCAGGAAGAAAGTAATAATAGTAGGAAGAAGAAACTAAGACCCGCACGCACGGGGAAGAGAAAGAAACGCGGGGCAGAGGAAGCGGGCTACAGCTGAAACAACCGTTGTCTATAAAGATACCAATGGACCCCAAACACTCTAACAACATACCACTTTAGTGCGAGAAACAGAACCAGAATAGGAAGAAGGTGACCTGAAAGATGAGGTAAAAAAATTGTTTAACATATACCTATATATTAAAAACTGCCGTCACTAGCTATTAGTATAGAGGAACCTATATAAACCCAATGTGTACAGAGCTTACCAACTGTAGTAGGGCGCACGCAAGGATGTTTATTCCGTGCTGTCCATTGATAAAATTAATGTTTTCAATCAGTGTAAGTGGATGCGGTACACCAGATTGCATGTGGTCCTTTTCAATACTTGCACCAAGCAGTAAACACGATCCAAACCCAATTTTTATGGTCCTTTATAAGGAAATATGCAAATGGCTTTACCGATTAGTTTGTAAATGGTTACTGCAGTGAGTTCGTGGCATCATTTGACTTCAGCACTGCGACGGTCCACTACTGAGCACCCTTCATACTGAGTAGATTAAAGTTAACTTCACCACGCTGCGTCAATTCAGAAAGGTGAAAGAGTTAGCGGCTAATCCAAACGTGTCGGTGTTTTTAATTTGCCTACAGGCCTCCGACATGGCTCAACGATTACTATCTAACAATAACAGCCGAGACCGACGTCTTTACGTGCCCTTTAAAGCACGAAAGCTCTCAAGAATTTTTATCGTTTACCCATCCTGCTATAATTCTAATTCAATTAAATTCAAATAATTGAAAAGAGCCTGGAGAGTTTCCCTACAAATCAAAATATTGTGCGGTGCTATACTTTTAACTACTCTTTCAATTATAAATAGGTGCATCTTTGAGAGTTTCTTGAGTCATTATTATTTTTCAAACAAGCAGAAATTATCATAAACTACATAGTACAAAATTACATCTCATGGTACATACCGCTTTTTTCAAATGATGGCCCTTGAAATTGATTTATTGTTTTTGAGAAATAATTACCAAATGAAGAAGCAATACTATATCCTTAAATTGTTTTTCAAACAAAACGCTTAGCTTAAACTATGCAAAAAGATCTAGAAGACACAATAGCTGCAATAGGTGTAAGCAGCAGATAACTCCGTGCCGGATAAACTCTTGGACGTTTCAGCCTCAGGTTACATTATTCTACAAGTAAAGATACTTTTCTCTCAAGACACTGAAATGCTTTTATCTGATGTAACATAGTCGCTTCCAACAATGCTGTGACAACCTACGGATTGTTGTTCTGCTGAAGAGTGGACACTCTGGGCTTGAAGGTTTCAAGTGCACTCGATCACATCTAAGCTCTTTTAAGATTCTACAGCTGTGTATTTTGCGACTTTAGAGAAAATAAAACGATTCTTATTGAGTTTTTCGTAGATTTGTTTATACATATTTCGATTTGTTGGCTGAAGCAGGCCTTTGTATATTTTTATAAATGATCTTGAACTTAGTATGACATATTTATAATTCACTTATACGGCAACATATAAATGAAACATTAAAGATTTAAAAACAAAATAAATTAACTTAATAAGACATCTCATTGTTCAAAAAGATGGTAATGACCCGCATATTATCTAAGAGGGGCGAGCAGAAATCACGGTGTTAAAATTACTAGATTGAAATCAAAATGGATTTTATCAGATTATAGTATATCCCTTGAGCGAAATTTGAATTGACGGAGGCCGAAGAATTTACATAATCGAGAAATTGATTGAAGCGTATTTCCTAAAGAAAATCAATTCTTGTGAGGACAGATGGCTTTCTAATGATGGGGGCTTAGTTCAGAGCTCTGTTTTTGTGCGAACATTTTTTCAGAGCGTCGTCTAAAGCCCTCAGAAGCCTGTTGCTTGTCGATCGATGCGACCAAAATCCCTCGTTTCCGTCTTCGAGGCGTCACTTTCAGCACGGCTTTCCAAATTAATGTAAATACTTTTAGAATGTCACTACTGCACGATAATGTCTACGTTTAGTCATACTCACTATTTCCTTCACTATCTTATTCTGATTCGGGTTTAAAACTGCCTTCTCAAATTATACTTGTTCTGCGTATAAGTCAGTAACTATACAATTGAACACAATATTAATAATAACGGAAACATTTTTATAAATTACACTTCACCCGTTCCTTACAATCTTCATACCAATATTTATTTTAAATATTGTACGATGTTGCTCAGCAGACTGGAAATCAGGTAAAACAAAGAACCATCTCTTAACTCTCACCCTTATGAGTTCAGAAACAGAAATCAATATTGCTGTGCAGCAGTAAAGTTAGGCCGGTAACACCAGCACAACATGCTCGCTCGTGACCCCTTTTAACTTTAATAATATCCGTATAGTATAAACACGCCTTTTACATCAACTACATTCATTCAAATGGTAATTATTGTACCTTCTATCAATACAATTCATATAATATTGCGTAATAAAAGATGTTCTGAGAATCATATAAACATTTTAGTGTTGGAATCAATTTCCATTTATATAAATTTCACATTTCTTTTTTTGTATGAAAACTAATTGAGAGAAATTCTTTTCGTGAAATCTAGAAAGTTGACTATCGACTGACAGAGCTAATAATACAAACAAAATTTCTTCGGCCATTGCTAAAAACACGACTTTATTAAATATTTTAAATCAGAATCCATTCATTCGCTTATCAGCTACGATGCCACAAGTATTTATTTTGCTTCGGTGTTAACATGTGGAGGTATAATGGCCACGCAGCAATCATTAGACTATTGAAATCCATGCACGATGGTCGTCTGATGCAACGGGTTATCTATCAATTTCAATAAATCAAACGTACTTCACGTTTAGAGATCAGACATATTATTATTACGAGTGTTTGTGCGGCTGGATGGATGGATGTTGTTACTCTTTCACGCAAAAACAATTAACGGAACACTACTTTAAAAAAAGCTCTGCTTTCTGCTTACCTATCGCAGAACCATTTTTCACTGTATATAATCTCTGTATATGAAAACGTGAATGCACATTTCATGTTGTTATTTTTCTGTTATCTTCTATTTTCTTTATAGTTTATTTATTATTTTCTTATTCCTATTCTGTTCTTTGTTGGTCCGTCTTTTTAGTTTTCTGCACATTCTCAAGGTTGGCTGTTAGAAAATGCTATTTAGCATTAAGCCCGCCTGTTGTAACACAATATTTTGTTGGAGCGATAAAGTATAAATAAAACATAATTAAAATGAAAAAAGATTTAAATAAAATTTAATACAGAGATAGATTATTGTCTGGAGGAACGCCTTTAATCAACACACAATGCGGGACTTTTATATTTTATAATAGAGTGTTTCTTTTTTAATTTCCTTTTTACATAAAAAAACTGAATTCTTGTAGGAAGATGAAGCAATAAGGGACACCATGAGATAACTTCAGATAACGAACATCAAATAGTTATTTATCACTTTTATTAAGAATCCTATTTTTAATATTCAGATAACCATTATCAATCCAAATTAAAAGAGCATGACATCAAGTCTCATCCTCGTCATTTGTGTATTCCCTCCCCTCGACCAGCCTCGACCAGCCTCGACCAGCCTTGACCACCATTACTACACCAGTTACTTGGTCTCACACTAAACATCCGCGCCATCATACCAGTGACCACAGCACATATGCTGATGGACTGACGAGGAGCTCTTTACGGAGTGAATCATTTTAATTCAGATGGTTAAGTACAATAACACAAAAATACTTAACTATGTAAATAACACTTTTATGTAGCATCGACGTACGAGTATTCGAGTCGAAGAATTATTTTTATTATAAACAAGAGATTTACTAGACTGTTAACAAAAATTTTATGGCTGTTTTGAATGAAAGTTTTTGTCGAAATATTTTTAGCTATTTTCAAGATAAATACTTTTATTTACATGTATCCATTAATAAAATTGGCTGTATCGAACAAGAGCCAGCTTCACACAATGCTCGAGGGGTTGATGAAAACACCCACGCTTATAACTTGTAACTTCTGACTTTTTATGAACGATGGTATCGATAACAACAGTCAGGACCTCGTGACTAAACAGTTTCGTATTATAGGATTCTGAATAAGCAGAAATATAAGGCATTTTAGGTTACTGAATGACGGTGTACCATTTGTAAAAGCCACAACAATTTTCGCCTTATTAGTTGTACTGAAGGTTTAGACTACGTTTTCGTATAAATTCTCTAGTACCGTCAATACCAACATGAAATTCCAAAGCGAAGTGGAAGCAGAGCCAGCAAACATATTATGTGCCCGTTCCACTCTAAATGCCGTCTCAGGAATTGATCTCAAAGCAGAAGACAAGCCCGTGGCTCAACAAGCCGTCTATTGCATGAATAGATGCAAACCCACTAACTTTGGTCTGAAACGTTCCCCAACACAAATCTAAATTGAATCCATTGACACTTGAAATTAGATTGGACGCACTTGGAACTACCTATTCGTAATTTAATTTGGGCAAACGTAGCGTAGAACGCGCACAAAAGCACATGGTGGACAAACGAATACACAAAACACCAGCAGAAACCCTTCAACGGAATTTCATCGCAACGCCGTCTATTTTACGTAGTATTTTGTTGGGAATTTTAGTTAAAGTATTTATTGCTTCTCAAACTCTAAAACATTCGTTCTTTGGCATGTGAGAATGAGAGAGAGACGGGCTCAGCGCCTGCAGCTTGTGAGACGGCAACAACAATTCATCATTATCGTTACATTGCGTTGGTAATATCGTACTATCAAAAATAATTTATTAATAACCTTTAATGTGTTTTCAAATGAGAACAAACATATAAATGAGAAACAAGTTATCGTAGCAATATTACAAATTCTGTTAATGTCTATTTTTAAGGGTTTCCAGCCAGTCGTCGTCGGTTTTCATTTGTACAAAGCGCTAGCAATTTATTCGTAAAGCCGACTCCACAAGTTGTCCTCGGCGGCGGTTCCGACACAATGACATGGGAGTTAATGTATTTCAAACATTACTTTGATACTAGTATCACCCTCAAATTAAGGATTCAATCTCTGTCTTCAAAAATATCTGTTTATTTGCGACGGCCATCAGTGTCCAAAATGTAATAGGAACACAACTGTAGAAGGTGACGTTGACTATGTAGTTTTTGAGGTAAATAGGGAGGACCCCCGCGCCATGCCCTACTAATATTATAAAGCCGATAACTTGTACGGATTGATGGATTACTGTGTTTCCGACCGCCTCATATACATACTCCTTTTTTTTCCAGAAAAATCTAAAAATTATGTTTTATTTAAAGACTTCCTACTTACACATTTTTGTTCTGTATTTTCATTTCTTTTCCGTCCAGAATCATTTAGAAGTTCTATTAACAGGTTAATTTAGGCGACAATATATTAAACTTGAATTTGTTGACAGGTCGTCCGGAGCCGTCAGTGCGATGGCTGGTGAACGGCGTGCTGGTGGACGAGGAGTACGAGCACAACACGGGCGATGTGATCGAGAACCGGCTGATGTGGCCGGCGATCCGCCGCGCGGACTACGCGGCAGTGTTCACCTGCCAGGCCGCCAACTCCCACCTCGTACCTCCCAAGGAGCTGTCGCTGGTGCTCGACATGTTTTGTAAGTATCGATACAGTAAACTAAGTTCATTGTTTCACAAGTACATTAAAAGATAAAGCAAAATTTCAAGGTTTGAAAAACAGTTGGACATTCAAGAGTCATTAATGGTTTCTTAAATCGTCTTTCTGTTGCCTAAACTAGTGAATCGATTTTGATGAAACTAGATAAATAGATCTTGAGGGAAAACATTAGTTTATCCTGAAAAAGGGTTCTCGTCTTACAATGTGAGGGTTACAGACCTTAGTCCATCATCCTGGCCAAGAACAGATTGGTTGACTTCACACATCTTCAGCAACGAATAGGGAACTCTTAGGAGTACAAATTTCTTCGCTTTGTTTTCTTTTATTAAAACAGGTGATAATTAACTTATAAGACGCACTTTAGAAAATTAGAGGTGCGCGTAGGATTCGAAACCAGGCACTCCATTTCCAGTGACCAACTTTAAAATCATTATATTTATCACTACCTAGTCGGTTTAAAAGGGCGTCCAGTAGGTGGCTACTGCGCCGGCCGATCCTGACAGGGAGCCGGTCTTAATACCTACTGTCAAATAGAAGTAAAATCAGATTTAAAATAAAATGTTAAAACATGTATCTACGAAAGAAAAGGTGCTAATAGACATTGTAAAATTTCACAGTAAAACCGCTGACAGTTGAAATCAAGAAGCCAGCAGAAGTAGGGGAGGGCGGGGTGTTGACGGCGGAGAGACGGTACGAGGTCGCCTGCGAGTCCGCGGGATCCCGCCCGCCCTCCATCGTCACCTGGTACAAGGGGAAGAGGCAGCTCAAGAGAATAACGGTAAGTGCTGTTCTAATTTATGTTGTATATACTATTGTTATGGTTTCGGTTGTAGGAAATGAAATTAAATAAAATGCATTTATTTCGATTCGGGAACCAAAAGCTAACTTCACGATAGACAAAGTCCTTACATCAATACGAATTAGAAAATGGAATACAACTTACTTTGAGTGTTCGTTCAGACTAGTTTGTCCCAAAGAGAGCGATGATTCGACCTTGTAGCTGTTGAAGGCCTAGAAGGTGCGGTTAGGAGCGAAATACCGGCGCATACTAGTATTGCACAATGCAATTAAATTAATTTCAGTAATTAATGTCCTTCCGGTTTTTAAGATTTATAAAAAAAATTACAAGCGATGAAAAATACTTGCCTTTCAAAGTGGGCGGTAGACGAAATGAGTTTGAGAACCTCTTGATTAACGATCCAAAACGGCGGTTTAAAACACGCACTAAACTTTATTATTTTTACGTGTGCAAATGTTATGCTTATTGCAATGCCCTGCTTAAGTGCGTCCACAAGAGAATTTTAATCTCATGTTAAATACATTCTTCTTAAAAAGTGGATGTCTGTTTTGAAGATAAAAATTCGTAATCATAAATTTCATACATAGCTGTATATAAAAATGCTGCCATCTGAAACTGCGAGTAGTAAAGAAAAACTGAGTGGGAGTTACTTGCTACTTGTTTTACCAAAATCGCTGTTCTAAAAATCCAGGTCCGTGAAAAATTGTGGAAGCGATGGCGTAGAAAACTAAAGAAAATATTTAAATGTTACTTAACAGTAGATGAGGCAACCATGTTGTCGGTGTGACTGATGCGAACAGCCAATGGGTTCAACGGCTCTTGTGACGTCAAGATCTTGTACGGTGACTTCGATATCACATAATGTAAAACATTCTTTATATACAAGCTGATCTCCGACTTCAACTGCGGAAATATTGGATTCCCAAGTGGGAATTGTCAATATTTACATTCCCGGTGTTATCTTCTTCGGGAATTTTCAGAAATCCTTTCCTAATGCACTTCTCCAATATTCCTTAAATGAAACCTTTAAAATATAGCAATAAGGTGATGAATTATTGGTATGTTCGGAATGGAGTTTCAGAAAAAGGATTAAACACTAAATAGTTTAGACGTGATTTTTTTATATTAAACCAGTTAGCGCTTGACGACGAAACCACCTGATGGCAAGTGGTGACGTAGTCTATGATGGTGAAGCGCACTGACTTAGTAAAAGCCTATTCAGGACAGGCCGGTTGGTCTAGTGGTTAGTGAACCTGACTACTACACCGGAGGTCGTGGGTTCGATTCTCACCCTGGTGAAATTTATCTGTGATGAGCAGGAATGTCTGTTCTGTGTGTCTGGGTGTATTTTAGAAATATCTATTTAAGTATGTATTTAAAAGTATATATACATATATGTTTATCAGTTGTCTGTTCACCATAGCACAAGCTAAAGCTTAGTTTGGGTTCAAATGGCCGTAAGTGAGTTGTCCATAAATATTTATTTATTATTCACTCTTGACTTGAAGACATTTACATTATAATCAAATGGAAATAGCGACGCGGGCAACTTATTCCATTCCTTCGCAGTACGGATAATGAAGGACGAGGCGAAACGCGACGTAACACGGCGGTGTGTGTACGACGGAGTAATGAATATGCCCGCCGTTCTTCGGCTCGTTCGATAGTGAAACTAACTTGAGATTAACTTGACATCAAGAGCGACTGACATCATGCATTTAGTATTTTAACAATAAATTTGCCGTTTGACAAGTTAAAACCGCAGCGTTAACAGTTATACACTTCTAGTTTTAGGAATCTTGTCTATAAAATTAAAAATGGCGGATGAGAACTATTTTGTTCGTATTGTTCTTGGCTGTATCGGGGCGGCTTAGAATACCCTCCCAGGGTGTTGTACTCGTAGCAGGCATACAGAAGTCAGCTGCTCGGTGTGCTTATTACATTATTATATTTTTGGCAACCATCCTCTAATTTGAATCAGCCACCAAACGCTTCGTCGTGATCCAGCTGGGGGCCGCCTCCGCAGTCTCTGTCTCTGTCCCTGTCACCCGTCCTCGAGTGGTACGTTGTTACTGTATCTGGGTTCAGTTGCAGTCACAACTTATTCCGGTTACTTTAGCAATGTACGGCTTCCCTTGTTGTCTTGTGTTCCATTATTTTATCGTGGGCAGACAACGCGTTAGCAACTCCTCAGGGTGGTGTTATTAATGTGCATGGGCGGTGGTCATCACTTACCACCTGAATAAATATTGTTATTTACCGATGGAAACTTATCCTTTGATTTTCGCCACGGTCCATGAGTAATGATGGCAGTAACGTGGCATTTTAAAGTTACTCACACTTATATGTATTTGCTCAAATACAGCAAAACTCTTACGCCCCACTACGACTGACAGTCGACTAAGTCACGTCTCTATGCTGTGCAGTGATATCACTTCCAAACAACGGAACACATCAGTGATATGAGGTGCCTTCTCTAGCTCGTTAGCACATAGTATTCCAATGTGCCAATGAACGATGGCGCCAATGAATGAACGATCCAACGAACAATGTGACAAAAAATATTGTGATATTGAATGTGCTCATTAAAACATATCAGTTTCCGTTTCTCAGTTCCTTGGTTTAAGCTACGCGTTGCTAGTCAGTCATTGTTCAACATACTAACATATGTAACGGCCCCATCAAATATATACCTAATGAAAAACAAGGAATATTTCACATTTGGAATAAATTTCGATAGAATTCTATTTAAAATAATAAAACTTTAGGGGCTTAATATGACAATAAAAAAAAAACATGATATTTGTAGACCAGTATCGAAATATCCTAAAATAAATAAAAAAAGGTATTTGTAACATTACTGAACGTAAAAATAGGCTAATATTTAATCCTGAGAGGATTGAACACTGGTGGTCTCCCGCGGGCGGGGCCGGGCGTCGTGCCTTTATCCGCGGCTCCTGACCTAATATAAGTTTACGGTGAAATACGACACGAATATTTAAAAACTTTATAAGAAAAATATTTTTAATTTGAACTTACTTCTACTTTAAAATATTTCTATTTTTCTCTCGTACTAGTACTACTCTGATTGTGTAAAAATGTACTATTTAGTGCACGCAAATTATTTACCTGTTAAACCTTACGAGTTACTTATTTGTTACAAAATTAAATAGTTTATTCTGCTACCACCATGCATCTTATTAAAAAGTAGCTTCTTTCCTCGACTACATCCACGAAGTACGTCTATGTATTCTGTCTCTGTATCAACTTTTATCAAAATCGGCTTAGAAGTTTAGATGTAAAAGAGTCACAGACAGATCGTTACTTAGGCATTAATATTATTAGTGAGAATTCCATAAATTAAAATACCAGATTTGAACTAAATCTAACATCTTCAAGTATCAAAATGAATGTTATTTTATGTACGATTCATTTTTTTTTTGTTTTAATCCTCAATTCACCGTCTATGGCGTTAGCTCGACGAGAGCAGGTTATAAAAAGGTCTGTGGCGGGTCAGCGGAACGTTTAACAAGCGTGGCCGAGTGTGACGCGGCGGCCGTGACGGAATACGCTAACACTGCATACTGGACCTTCGGGGCATATTTTACGACGCATACATTATCACTGGTCTAACGCATGCGTCAGATAACATGTTATCTGAATGCTTTAATTTATCATAAGAATAACATACGGTAAGGTACATAAACTTTTTAAAATCCAACCGCTAGGAGAAGCTGTTCGAGTCCCCGAACATTGTACTAAGTTCCGTCAACAAATCGTCTCTATGCTTTTTTTTTACCTTAAATAAGTTAATGCTTGACACAGATCCCACCTGATGGAAAGTGGCGATGATATCTAACGTGTTGGGCGCACTAACTTAGTAAATGCCTATTCACTCTTCTCTTGAAGGCTCCTACATCATGCGTGGGGGGGAACGCAGACGCGGGCAGGTTATTTCATTCCTTTGCTGTGAGGATAAAGCAAGTAAATAAATGTTCACACAGCTGTCAAATTAACAAAATGCCTCAGTATTGATGTTAATTTCACATCTTTATCGCTCTATCACATCGTCGAACGCAGCGGTGATCAGTTTTGGGTATAAGACGTCCTTGTGCCTGTGTGCAGGTGGTACAGGCTCGTTATAGATATAGATACTCTTGGGTGTCTGGCACCGATAGTCGATTCAGTATCGCTGTAAAGAAAACAGTACAAAACCCAAATCATGATTGAATTGAATGTTTTCTTATAAGCTACATTGGGAACAAGCTGACGTGCCAGGAAGATTTCGCTTTTAGGGAAAATATTCTAGCTTTCTCTTTATCTTCTCGCATATAAATATTTTTAATTTGTGCTCATTTGTTTTCAACCGATCCGCTCCCCATAATTTTAGATATTTTACATCGTTCTTTGTGATATTTTTCTTTCCTATGACTTCATCACGGGTCTCTCACCATGGAACACTATGGAACTCCATCTCCTTCGTTACTCCTATGCGGATTAGTGAGGAAACTGCTTTTCCGATATCAAAACAGATAATAGTTTAAAATTAAAATAAGACAATAAAAATGATCCAATAATGTACACACCTCCAGTATAATATAATGTTTGTGCTAACATATATATGTATATATACCATAATTATTTTGTTGTAAGCCGAGAATCAAACCCGGAAAAGTTAGGGCCGGGCGGGGTGACTACCACCTGAGAGACGATAAAATGTATATTCGTTTTTAAAACGGCGAGCAGGACTGAAGGCTAGCGGAACGATTTGTGAGAGCGGGGGAGGGGTTCAGGACGCGGGAGGAGGGGGGAGGTCGCGTTTGTGGACCGTGACGCCTTCCGCAAACATCACGCCTTTTATTTTTTACCGCATCCCTGCATCAGTACTCTCTGTACCACCAAAAACACAAACGTCAGAATCCAATATTTATCCTTTTGTTAACACCATTATCCGACCTGCTTGCAAATGTGACCAGATTAGAAACAAAATATACAACAGTTGACAATTTGACGGGCTAGATTCCGTGGCAATATGCTCCTTATTCATTATTCATTGCAGTTTCGACAACTAAGTTGCTAGCCAAGTAGATCAGATCGTTACACAATTCGGTTACCTATAAGACTTTCTGATAATATCGATGATAAAACGTAAAAAACTTATGAGTAGCAGTAAAACACGGAAAACAGAAATCTAGGCAAATGGTTCACAGTACTTTGGTTATCAATTATAAAAGCCGTGCCTATTAACACGACAAGGGGCCGCTGGGGGCGATAACCGCAAACTTCAATGAAGCAAAGGAGTGAAGCTTTAATTTGAACGAAGCGCCGAGCCGCAGCGACGTCACCGCGGCGCCTGATGGGCGTTTAGCGAGGAAATTGAAAAATAAACGGGGAATCGCTGGCACTCCAATTACAGAATGGATTTTATAAATGTTTTCCATTTTTTCCTTGCGGTTCGCTTGTAGTCGACCCGCACGAACTGCTCGAGGCGGCGCGGCGGCGCGGCGGTGCGGGGGCGCTCGGTGCCTCGTCGCGAGGACGTCAGCCGTTGCTAATACTCGTACCACCTACAGTTGCGGTATCAATTATATTGTATTATACCGGTTTTATGTTGTAATACTATTAAGCTTTGTACCTATTGTTAAACAAAAGTCGACTATACGAAATTATGTTCCTCTGTTAATACTATTTACTATTTATTACTATTTTCATTAGGTATTTAATTGTAAAACTCATCATCAATTCAACCCATCACAGCCCACTATTGAGCACGGATCTCTTCTCTGAATGAGAAGGTTAAGGCCATAGTCCACCACGCTGGCCGAGTGCGGATTGGTAGACTTTACACACCTTTGACTTTTGCAAACTCCCGGCGTGCAGGTTTCCTCACGATGTTTTTCTTCGCCGTTATAGCGCACATAACTTCGAAAAGTCAAAAGTGCGCGCCCTAGGAATCGAACCCAGACCTCCCGAGTTGGAGGCCGAATTCTCAACCACTAGGCTATCACTAAACAAGTGATACTAATTTTACATCAAATTGTTTAGTTCAGTCAAAAAATATCCTTGACATATTAATAATGAAATATCTTTAATACAGGAAGGTCACACAGGTTTCTCCTCAAACTGAGGCGGCCTAGAGCATACTCCACTACGCTGCCCCTGTATTGATGGATAATAATTACGTTTATTTTCCCCTTCATAGCTAAATATAAATGAGTCGTTTTGAGTTGGCAACCCTGGTCGTGCTGTGTCTACCCTACAACAGAACAGCCACGGCGTCGGCCGCCGCACACAGCGGACAAATCGGCAATCGACATTGTTTCTTTAAACATAGTGGATCACTTGTTGGGTTTGATTATATTGTTTGTACTAAGTAGCCGCGTTGCCTTGTGAAAGTAGATTTACCGGGTACTAATAGTTCTAATACAATGATGTTTGTTTTGTAACTTATGAAAGTGCCAGAAGATAAGCTCTGTAAAGAACTTCAGATGTCATTTCCATTCATAAAAATGATACCATTCATGCTGTCTTCAGGTTGTTATAAGTTGGAACAAGTATTACAGAAAGTAATAAACTTTCCTTAAGATATACGGAAGCTACCCGGAATTGAATGGATATCCCGTGGTTGCAACTTATTGCTACCCTCAGGACTGAGCCATTTGTTCATGTCGTACCCTACATTTTTCTCACCAAACGTACGGCTGAACTTTACCTAGGGTAATATCTATGTATATACGATATTGTTATTTAAGCGATTTCAATGTCAGGAATGGTGAAGGTGCACCACGGAGCGCGTGGCGGCTGACGCAAGCATGGGGGTGGTAGCCAGGCGGGCCTCACGATATAAGATGGAACCTGAGACTGGGACAATCATGGGTCGCAATTAAAATTGACTTTAATAACACGAGTCGTCATGTTTGCAAACCATAACTGCCCCACTACTGGGCTCGAGTGTCCATCACACCACGCTGGCCCAGTGCGGATTGTCAGACTTCACAAACCTTTGAGTCTTGCAAACTCCCCGGCATGCAGGTTTCCTCACGATGTTTTCCTTCACCGTTATAGCGAGTGACATT